>JACCIY010000374.1:0-61158 GCA_025506505.1 Flaveria sonorensis
TGGACACTTGAACATTATTAGAATGTCCGCTGTGGACACTTAGGAGGATAATTCATGTCGTCCACTGTAGACATTTTTTATCCACTATGGACATTCTTTAATTCGCTGTAGACACTTAAGTATGCATGCATGTCCGTTGTGGACATTAGTCGTCCGCTGTGGACTTTGGTTGTCCGCTGTGGACACTTAACATTTTAGTCATCCGTTGTGAACACACTTAGTGTCTTATTCATGCGCTGTGGACCATTATCCATCCGTTTGGGATTTTGTCATTCGTTGTGGGCTTTGGCTGTCCGCTGTGAACACACTTAGTGTTTTATTCATGCGCTGTGGACCATTAGCCATCCGCTGTAGATTTTGGCGTCTTTTGTAGACTTTGGATGTCCCGACTTAGTGACTTATTCATGCGTTTTGGACCTTTGGTCATCCGCTGTGGACTTTGGTCATCTGCTGTGGACACTTAGCATTTAAGTCATCCGTTGTATACCTTATTCATGCGCTGTAAACACTTAGGTTTATTCTGAAATTTCGGGAATAGAATTTAAGTGCTAAGTACTTATGTTTAATGGAAGTTTATGCTTGTTTTAATGTTTTCTAATGTTTTATCGGCTTGTGGGCTGCTGTTATGAATTATAATATTTTATGTTATGTATTATGATGTGACTTTACGTGGCATGATATGTATATGTACGTAAAGTATTATGTAATGAAGTGAAGGATAACGATAATGAAAAGTGGAACGTAATGAATGAATGAAAGTATTGCAAGCAAAATGACGGAGGTTCACAACTCAATGAGTAGTTGTTTGCACAACTGTGTGTTGTTTAGCTAACCCTTGATGATGCGCACAGGGGTCCAGTCTTTGAGATTGACCAAGATGTGATGGATCCTTGTCGCTTACCCCCGGTACTGTGTTAGCTTCGGCATGACGTGGGGGTTTATGTATAAACCCCGGCACAGTACCAGCTTTTGCATGACGTGGGGTTTAGCATATGGCAGAATCCAGATGAAAATAAAGATGTTAATGAATAAAAGTATGAAAACGAACGATGATGAACTATGATGAAAGATAATAAATACTTATTATCAAGATGTATGTATGTTGTATGATCACGTATGAAAGAAAAGGAAATGTTTTAACGAAAAGTAAAGTATTTTATTATGAAACTAGAACTCACTCGGCGTCACTGACTTTTTATATGCATATCAGTTGGCAGTAATTGTTGATGCTGAGGAGGTGCAGACATGGTTGCATAAGCTACTTGGGGATGATTCGAGTCTGGCATCCACATTTTTGAGAATGTTATTGTATTAATACAATTTTTTAGATGTAAAAAAACGATATGATGATTTGACACAATTTAATTTATTAATGAAAAGATGTATTTCCGCTGCAAAATGATGTGTTTTAATTGTTTTATGCGATGATTGACCAATTGTAAGCGTCCCGGGAACGGGACTTTACAATTAGCTCCTTACAATCCTTAGTCAACAGTCTCAACATTTTTCTTGGTATCCACCTCTTTAACCACTAACTCTGTAGATTGCACACATCTTTATAAAATGCAGTTTAACATTGATGTGCTTAGTCGTTCATGAACACTTAGGTTTAACATTGATGTGCTTAGTCGTTCATGAACACTTGGTTTCAAACACCTTAACTGTCACAATAGCATTGCACTAGTGTCTATTATACCCAACTTAGTTACTAAATGCTTTAACCAATAGCCTCCTATATAGCTTCGTGAGTGTAATATTATGATTCTGTTATTAATAAGCAACTTGTTAAAAAATGGCCTTCTAGCTTACTAGACTACCCATGACCATAAAAGTTGATCCAATAATTGGACTCTCTTGTCTAGTGTTTAGAAAAATGAGTATCCACATATCCTGTAACCACTGACATCATAATTCTATATTACCAAAAACAAGTCATAGTCTTTAGTACTTATAAGTACCTCAGTATCCATTTAACCACCTTCTGATGACTTCTATCAGGATTGACCATAATCTACTCACTTTGCTTATAGAATACTCTATATCTTGTCTTGTTAGACCATACGATGCATTAGGTTGCTCACAACTCTTAATTTCCATCTTCTTCACCTCTTCATCGGTCTTTAGGCAATCCTTGACTTGATAGTTTGAGATATTAGCTATTGAGTAACTGCTAATTTACAACCTTCCATACAGTAAATTTTTAATACCTTTCTTAAATAGGATTTTGTGAAAATATTAGTTTACAAGTTGTCCCCCCTTTGTATCTCCATGCATGTATATTCTTGGTATTCCCCAACACCTTCATGTCAACCTCATCTATTAGCGACCTTTAAATGACTTTATTTGTTCCTTATCTTTCCAGGCTATTAATATATCATCAACATGTAAATAGGTAAATGACTTCCCTTTGGTTTATTCTTTAAAGTACCAAATTACTCTATATACTCCTTGAAAACCATAATTGATCATATGATCGAATCTCCTATACCACTACGTAGGAAACTATTCAGCCCATAAAGTCACTCTTGTAACAAACATATTGTTGTCCTCTTGACCTTTAACTTCAATCCAATGGCTGCTTCATATGAATGTTTTCCTTTAAAGCTCCAAGAATTATGGTTTTAACATCCCATTGTTTAATTTATAATCATTTAAAGCACTCAATGCCAAGATTACCCTTATAGAAGCATGTTTTACTACATGTAAGAAAATGTCATTGTAGTTTATATACCATCCCTTATGTGAATCTCTTAGCCTAGCCTTAATATTGGTTTTCATCTCCTTGCATACATACTTTTACTTTAAATATCCACTTGCATTTCATAAGTGTTCCATCTCAACAATATTAAACACAAATAATCAGGACTTAATGGCTTATGTATTTTGCTAGTGGATATTACACTTTGCCTTTCTTTAGATGAATGCCATTTTGGAACCTTTAGACTCACTTGATCAACCAAGCCTTCCCCTATCTCAATGTATCCATTTTTAGTGTCATCCATCTCAATCTGAACCCCTATTCCTAGTCTCACTTACAACATCTTTGTCTTTAATGCAGTTTATCACATATTTATACATATCTCTTCTCTTAACTCCACCACACCTCTACTAACCTTGATCTTAAGACTTTTATCTTCTAGTCTCCATAAGATATAAACTTTTATCCAATTAGAAATATAAACTTTGTTTTTTTTGCCCTTCATTCTAATTACCCCAAATAACTGAGCATAAAACAAAGACCCTAACATCCTTAATGCATGATCATAGTTTGAAACACCACTTAACCACATTCCCTTTATACTTATAATATCAATAGAATGGGTCCGTTTCTGTCCAAAGATATTTAGGTGATGTTGAACTCACAAGCATACACCTGACCTTATTGAACAATGTTGTGGTCCTTCTTTTTACAAGTCATTTTATTACGGTGTTCCAGGAGTGTTGGGTGTCTTGCAATAGCATGCTCCCCACAGCATTCATTAAACAACCACTACAAAACTCCAACCTATTATTAGTTTCTCATTTTCTAAATCTTCATGTTAGTTTGGTTCTTAACTAAGCTTTCCATTCCTTGAATTTCTCAAAAACTACATTCTTATGCTTTAGAATATAAATCCATACTCTTCTTGAGTAATCATCAACTAATGTCAAAAGTAGCTTGCACCACCTAATGAATTTACTTTTGAACACCCCATAGATCAGCATGCCATAATCTAATATACTTTTTGTGCTATCTTTATCTTTTCTTAAACTTACTCTTTTTGCCTCCCATATACAATGTTCACATAATTAGTTTCAATTTCTTCCAAATCTTTAAATATTTTCTGTTTATCCAGTCACCAAGACTCTGCATAGTAATATGTCCCATCTATTATGTCATAATATAGCATATTGCTTTTCTTACCATCAACAACATAGGCTAATACTTGAATAGCGTTACCATCTAGCACGTAATGTTGTTTCTCCTATTACTAGAATACATAATTATAAAACCCTTAACCACCTTAGACTCCTTTTTTTAGACTTATGTGTTACCCTTCACTTCCAAAGTACCTGGTGAAATTAAATTTCTAGTTAAAAGCCCAAAGTATATGTCACACCCTGAATTCAGGACACTCTGGGTGTGTGAGCCGAAAACGTTGGTATCATGCATATAGGTATCTTGTGTTTTATCAAAGAAATGGTTAGACAAGGATACACTATTTGGTTTTGGTTAGATACCTAGGTAAAAACATCTCATCTTTGCACTTATTTCCTTGATTGTATACAATGGCGAAGTTTGAAGAAAGTATAGGGGGGGCGGAAGTCACAGCCACGGGACTATTTTTTTTGTATCACTATGTTTGAGGTTATATTTTATGGGTAATCGGGTCGGCGATTCAGTTTGGGTCGGATCAAACAATAAAACTACAAAATATCTAATATATATTTTTCATTTAAGGATCAATCTTACATATAAAATTAAAATGATATTTATGATAATGCTAGAGAAATACGAGTACCTTAAAGAAGAACTACAACTCAGCCGGAAAACCTTTAGATCTTTGAAATCATCTATTATGCATTCCAAATCAAAGTTTTCAGCTATTTCCTTTTCTATGTAAATCACCAAGCTATTCACAAGATACACTGACATTTTATTAGGAAGGCGATTCTTTAATATTTTCATTGCTGAAAATCCCCTTTCTGTGTTGTAGTAGAAACCGGAAGTGTCAAGACTAGCCGAATCTATCTATCAACCAAATAATACGTCTTACGTTTTCTTAGTTTCCACAAGAGTTTTGCGTGGATCAGAAATAGTCGAGATACACCACTTAACTAGATATTCTCTATCTTTTCAACATTAAAATCTCCAGTTGATATCTTAACTGAATTCTCTCCTGGTCCGTAAAATCTTCAGGATAATAATTCTCAACAAAAGACAAATCTGATCAACATCAATCTTTCTTGATACTAAAGTTGAAGAAAGACATAACAACTCCATTACACACTCATTGAATCTGCTATTTAACTCATGTAACTGTTTATCCAATATGGATATAAACAGATCTACTCGGTAATAATGTTCAAATGTAACATGAAGATCTATTTTACGAGGCGATACCGAGTAGAAGTATAGAGCGTTCATATCTGTCATTTCAATTTGATTTTTTTTTCACAAAAGAGGTAACTTGTGCAAGGAAATAATCCCATCCATTATTTCTAAAGTCATCTAAACTAATCTTTATTGATGAAACTAACTCCATGGCATTGAGAATATCTTGGGATTTGTTTTGTAAAGCTTGAGAAAGCGTGTCAGTTCTTCTCATTATTTCCTTTATTAAGTGAAGAATAAAAACAAATTCAAATGATTGCATGTGACTGTAAGCTGCATCAGCATCTCCACATTGAGAAAAGTAGTATGAGATAAGTCTTCAATTATTCCACGAAGAACAACACAAGTGACATCAAACATCTTAAGTAAACTGCAAACGAGTTAAAATGAGAACCCCAACGTGTATCACCGATCTTTTTAAAGTCCCAACTTGATTTAGTCCTCTTCTAGAATTGATTTTAGCCAATTCCAATAAATTCTTAACCTCATCTGCCTTTGTCTTTTGTAACTCATCATGACGCTTACTAGAAGCACAAACAACATTAATAATAAAAACTAAGTTGTAAAAACTATGTACCGGAATAACTTCCCTTGAAGCATAAACCAAGGTAAGTTGTAACCTGTGAGCAAAAAACAAAAGCGAATAAGCATTAAAGTATCTAGTCAAACCGAAGAAAAAATAGAGAAATAGTAAGAAATTAACCTATGAGCAAAGAAGTGAACATAATATGCATAGGACAATCCTTAAGAACAAGTGCTTGTAATCCGTTCCATTCTCCTCTCATATTTGCAGGACCGGGTAAGGGTACTTAAAACTTAGTTTCACACTGAGGAGAGAACTTAAATCACTTAACAATTCAAATAGAGAACTAGTAACTTAAACAGATGATACTAAGAACACAAGTAATTAAAGAGACAGAACTAAGAACAACACAAGAACACAAGATTGGTTTTCAAGGATGTTGTATTTGATCTCAAGTTCTTTTACAAGTGTTACAAAGCATAAAGAACTTACAAGAACCTCAGACACTTTTATACTAACCTACAACCGTCACTTACATGTAAAGACAGTTGGGATTTGACTAATCTAGACAACAAGATCATTTAAAGTCAAAAGCAGATTGCCTTTTGACTAGTGACTATGACATGCCATAGCTCACTGACTTTTCCTAATACAAAGTCTACAGGACAAGTAAGGTAAGTTACAGACAAAGACCATTCCTACTTTTTGATAAAGCATGGAAGTTTTCACCAACTTGTGTAAAGTAGGTGAACCACCAGAGCAGGCAGCGGAAAGTGTGTCAGTTTTATCAAAGTTGATTCAGAGAAAGTATATTTTCTATGTCCTCTGAAGAATCATTCTTCTCAGCTTCGGAAGACTTTGTCTCTAAATTTTGGAAGATTTCATCTTTGGCTTCGAAAGATGCTGGTCTTTGGCTTCGAAGATTTCACACTTAGAATAATTTCCTGTTTGAGTGGACACTTCCTAAGTAACTCCTTCTGAACTGTTAGCTTCAGAAGATCTCACACTTAGACACATTTAAGAGTGTAAGATTTCCAAAGATAGTTCATCTTTGTTCCTTAGTGCATGGATGGAAGACTTGGTTGTTCAGGCTTGTTGGTTGCATCAGCCTCATTAATCTTCATATGATCTTACAAACTCCCCCTAGGCTGATGCTACCAAACAAAGAAGTTCTTCAGATTTTCATAGTCCATATTAGGATCCTCAGCATACTTTTCTTCATCATTAGGTCCGGATCCTTCAGACTAACATAGAACCTTCTCATGTCAAAAAGATCATGCATAGGAAGATTGAGCATGTCTTCTGAGGAATAGACATGCATGCCTTCCTGATCTCTTATGACATACCATATGTCATGATCTTCATCATAAACCAAAACATAATTTATCTTCCAACAGCAAGAGGCTCTACTATTATTGGAGTTTGTTGAAGACCTCTTCATGCACTCCTTCAGGATGCTCTGACTCATCTTGAGGTTAGGAGGTGGATGCCTTTCTTCTCGTCTTCCTTGAGAGTGATCTTCTGCCATCCTTTTTCTTCTCCCTAATAATTTTAACTGAGGGGACTGGTCTTGATGTGAATCCAAGGATCGTTCAGGAATTATCAAGTTTGATTTGAACAAGTATTGATCGCGGAATTATCAACACTTGCTATTTAAGAGATTATCAAACTAGAATCAATCAAACAATAGAACAAACCGAATATAAGAATATCAACCACGAGAGTTCACAAATGATGATCGTAATGCTTTCTTGTTGCTATTGATGTTTTGATATAAATGTTGCTTATGTTGCTTGATCGTATATTGATCGTCTATTTACATCTGATCTTGATCTCATGTTATATAGAGATCTTATTCTATTATGTTTCTAATCCATTGCTAATCTTTCGCTAACTTGTTGCTATAATTCAGCTAACTATAGTTATCTCATATTTATCAGCATAGGAGTTCGAGATTTACAATGAAATAAATACATATAATGTTGTTGATGTGACGTGGAATATTCACTTGAAATATATGTCTTCCATCGCTATTATGTTGTTGTTCTGCCATGTTGCCTTGTTGACTTTCTGTTAGTTGACTACTTGATGATGTGAAATCATACAAGTATTAAACAGTCTTTCGTAGAATTTCTTCTTCCGCAGGAACTTAGTCTTTCGCAGCAACACTTGATCTTCATTGCTTGTTCCTGTGTTGTGCTTCCGTAGGAGTTCTTGAACTTGTTCTTCCATGACAGTTTCTTCTTCAGTAGCTTCACTTGATCTTTTGACTTGTTCATCTGGAATTGTTCTTCAGCAGGAGATCTACGGATGTTCACTTCAGTTGTATTCCTGAGAACATCTACGGAAGAACACTTTATTCATCCGCAGTTGTTCTAACACTTGATGTTCACTGCATACATTCACGCATACATTATGAAATATATTATATCATATATTTATAACATATATAATGAGATGTAACATTATATTATTCAATTCATAAACACAAATGTAATCAAAATCATTCATATCATATCATTCAAATAATAATTACAAAGTGTGATTACAAGAGTTGATTGATCATCTAAACCTATACATGAGTTCTAGACCTAACAATACTCCCCCTTAGGTTTAGACTCTAGTATAATCATTAGTTTAGGTCTTTCAGTTCTTGAACTCTTAACAAAATCTTCTTTTTAAAGTATCTACGACAGTCTTTTGATCTTCAGTGTTTTATATTCAGTTTGAAACTTATCTGAAACTTATCTACGACAGTCTTTTGATCTTCATGTTTTTAAAGTATTCTACGACAGTCTTTTGATCTTCAGTGTTTTTAAAGTATTCTACGACAGTCTTTTTAAGTAATCATTACTTCTATTTGAAACTTATCTGCCTTTTACCCATTCTATTCAGTGTTTTATATTTCATCCCCAGATGTCCTCTTCAGTGGTCAGTGTTACAACAACACAGTTATTGGATACCACTTCCAATTCGTCCTGGTCGAATTCTTAATTCTATTATGGATTTATCTCTGATCCAATCAGCTACCCACTTCATACTTCCTCCTCTTGTGAGGATTGGCATGCAGTTTTGTCAATGACTTGAATAAGATGGACATATAGGCATAGTCATTTTGAGTAGTTTGATCCTGCAGCCTTGGAAATGTTTGTCGTGCAAGTAAGAGGTGTAGCTTGGGTGCAGCAACTTTATTTCCACTGGGTCAAAGAGTCTGATACTTGTAGCTTTCTTTGAGGATCATTCCTCAGCAAAACAAGCTCTTTGTTCTTTTCTACATATCCCCAGTCTGTTATAGGGAATGTAAATTGATTGCCTTCAATCACCTTTACTGATGCATTAGATCTGTCTTCAGATCCAGATCTCTTCAAAATTCATCATCAATCAACTGAGACCTGGACTGAGACTTTCCTTGATTTCCTTCTATGGTGCTCAGCATCTACCAATCTAGCTTCCCTCAGTACATCTCCCTTGAACGTGTGACATAGTTTAGTCACAAGTCTGAGAAGTCACTCCCTTTTGGACTTATGGGATAGTTGATGATGGGAATGCTTTGTAGGACATTTAGGTCTGCATCTGGTAGTGTCAGTAAGGTTTCCACCAATGGGAAGTATTGCACCATACCAGATGCCCTTTTTATCATAGCACAGTCCCATTCTCCATCATATTTCCATGGGATATGTGATGATCTTCTGCTGATCTTGGAGATGTCATCTGATCAAACAGATGAATCAGACTTAGTCTTTCTTCTATAATCTCCCCTCACAGCAATTCCTAGAGGCCATATCTTATTAGGAATCACATTCCTTGGCTCTATTATCAGCTTCTCTTTTCCCTTATGCATATCCTTGGCTTTAAACACAGTAGGCTCAGCAGGGGTTGGTGTTGGTTGTTGTTGATAGGCAGGATTAGGAGCTCCAGATCTGAACTTCACACCCGTATCCAGCTCCACTTTCATCACATATTCCATCATAGCCCTCAACTCATTCACTGTTCTTCCCTTCAATTCTGTTGTTCATGATTGTGACTTTGCAGCCAGCAAATCATGTTATACTTGGTAAGCTGTCTTGTGTCACAGTGACCCAAATCCTTCTTGATTTCTCCATAGCTTTGTATTTTGAGAAAGTTTCATAGTTGCATATGGGTAGCATCAGCCTTGCAGCATCGAACTCTTTCACACTTCAATCATATCATTCATGTTCATTCTTCAACCATGTCATAAGAAAATCCATTATTTATGAAGTCCATGAACATGGTTGATTGAGCTCTCTTCTTCCAAATATCTTCAATTGTTAAGAGCTAAGTATCTTTTTCTCTTTTTATCACTTTAGGAGACTCTTCCTTTGTCAGCTCCTCCCACTCTCTATCACTATCCATCCTGTCTTGTTCCTCTGGGCTGACTGCTCTGGTGATCTATTTTTACTCGTTTTGGTGATTCACCAGCAGCATCTATCAGTTTCCCCGGTACTTCCTCTTCCTGCTGTAAGTGATGTGGGCACTTCACTTTTGCTCAGTTCAGCTTTAGTTAACTTATTCTTAACCCTTCAATCTCATGATCCTTATCTCTCAGTTGTTCAGCTTGTTCATCTACCAAATCATTCAGGGCATCAATCACCTCTTGTCCATCACAATATCTTCTCTCACCTCTTCAGCCTACCTTCTAGTTGAATGATTGTTGCATCTTTCTCAGCTATTAGTTTGTCTTTCTCTTTTAGCTCCTTCTTCAATCTTCTCAACTTTTCCAACTTCTTGTTTCCCTTCAGATTAGGCTGTTATATTTTGCTACTAAATAGCTTTTACCTACATCTATCTCCTCATCCTTCAGGTCATCCTTATGATAAGCTTCAATATCACAAACTCTCCTTGGATCACCTCCTCACCCTTCTCTCCCTCAGCCTCCATACAAATCTCCTCAGTAGTCCCTTCTAGAATTTCTTCATCCTCTTCTAGATAGAATTCTTCAGTTGGTGTTAGGGCTTTCAAAGGTTTGCAGTAGTGTGGAGAAGTGATTGGTTTAGTGGATGTTGGTAAGGTGAATGGTTTAGTTGGTGTAGGAGAAGGAAGTGGTTCAGCTAGGATTGGATAAGTGGGTGTTTGAATGGGAGTGAGTGAGATGGGTTCTGTTGCATCAGTGTGAACTGATGATAGTGATTGTGTAGGTGTAGCAGGCTGGGTATATTCCACTAGATGATGAATCCAGTTGAACAGGCGGAGATTGAGGTGCATGCGCTGCTTGTGTTTGATGTTGGGAGGAGTAGAGGATTCAGCTGATGAGCTTTGAAGTTATGGTTCTTCAACCCACAACAGCTCCTGTGGGATCTCCTCAGACTCATCAAGAACATGGGCAAACATTTGTACCTCTCCTCCTTGGTACTGCCCAGTTAACTTGTTTAGTAATGATCTGCTTAGATGATTTTGCACACATACATCTCCTTCTCTCTTGATCTCAGACAATTGTTCATTAATCATTAGTTGTAGGAACCTTGGAAACATGAACATCTTGTCCTGTTTCTGCACTCGCACGTGGTCGTAGAGGCAGTTCATGATGTACTTGGCATAATTTTATGTTCTTCCTTCAAAAATCCCAATGATGCCAGAAGAGATGTGCCTTGAGAATCTATCCAACCCAGACTCTCGTTGGAGATACACTTAAGATAATTGTGGCACAGGAAGCGATATGGCTTGCATAGTCTCCCTTTCTTGATCTCTCCGTTCTTGTAGTTACCATCGTAGCCCATTAGGTCGAATACCCTCTGAATGTATTCATGGTCGAATACATCGGGGAGGCCTTGTTCCTCATCTCCAAGCTCTAGAGCACTACGTATCGTGCTTTCATTTATCCATAGGGGTAGGTTCCCTATGGTTGCAGTTATCATAGCACCTTCATCTCCTTCTCCTACTGCAGTAGAGTTCCAAAAATCTGTCATGTGTGATAGATAGATCAGTGGGTCAGCATTAGTGCATAGAAGAGTCTTGTCCTTCTCAAGTATCGAATGATGGCTCTGCATTCATCTTCAATGTCTGGATTTAGGAATTCACATACTTGTGATCCTTTACAAACCGATTAGCCATGGTGGCTGTGAGGTTTGGGTGTCGTATGGATTGAGTGGAATGATTGATGCCAATGAAGATAAAAAGGGGTTTCTGGCTCAAGGAATTCTAGGTCGAAAGGTGTTTGAAAGTGAATAGAAAGGCCACGGTCACGGAGCCCTTTTTATACTTTTCCAGGCTGTCTAACCTTATCTTAATGATATGGACCCATCTACCCTTTTTACTCCTCCGAGGTTATCAAACTAATCATGTCAATTAATATTTACGCAAGTCAGACATTTTTATTTCTTCCGTAGAATATCGGAAGTCAATGTTCCTCTATTTCATTCTGTCTTCCGCACATCATCTACGGAGGACAGATATCCTTCCGTAGAATATCTACGGAAGTCAATGTTCCACTTTCATTCTGTCTTCCGAGGACAAGTTCATTTTAGCTGTATGATTAACTGTATGAACTAATACATAGTTCATTTGATGTTTGTTATTGGACCTATGACTTTGCTTCATAGCAATTGTGCAGAAGTAAGTAAACACTTTAGATATCCTGCAGCCAAGTTAGTGTGCTCAAAGTTCAAATTTTCTTCATATCATTATGTTGAAATTAGTTAAACTCATTGAAACTCAGTTTCATGCATTTTGACTACTCACCCTAAATTTGTGATTAATCATAAACTTATGTATTTATCAAAAATTAAGAAAATAGCATGAACAACAATTAATTTGTCCAACTAATAATCATAGAGAAAAGAAGAGTTGTTTATGACTTGTTTCAGACAGACATAGGATATACTAGGGATCATACTATAATCTACACATTTTCCGTGAATATTATGTGTGATATTATTTACTTGATCTAGTGCTGATTGCAAATATGTGGATCTGTAGAAATTCAGTCAAGAGTGTAGTTTACGTATCATGCTGTTTATCATGTTTTGGTAAGAATTAAGATAGCAAAGGTGAACTCATCATTGGTGGCATGTAAGTTAGTCCTCCAGATGTTAGTGAAGTTAACACTTTATCACACTTAAAACTATGTTCCGTGGATTATAAGCTCTATCTTAAGATTTCTTTGAAATCTTATTAATGCTGAGTTGATTTGTATGCTCTGAAGATCAAGTATAGGTTGGACTCACCATAGATTACATATATTTATGTTTAATTGTAATAGGTTTAATGTTAGTTTCCTTTTGTAAGTTTGTTATGTTTTTCTTGCCCAGCGAAATTATGAGCGAAACTGTAGTTTCGCTCACAGCAAGCTGCTAGTTTCACCGGCGAAACTGTCAGGCTCTGCCGGGCGAAACTGTGTCAGTGGCAGAATAGTTTCACTGACGCGAAACTGTCAGCGAAACTATACCTACTATATATATTGTTTGATCTTGTTCTTTGTTGGCAATCCTTGCAAAAACCCTAAACGTTTATCATTGTTGCAAGTCTCTTTGTAAGCTGGTTCTTCATAAATATATTGAGCTTTGTTACCTTTTAATGTATTGGATCATTATTGCTTTATGATTGAATACTTTTGGTTATTCTTCTTCATCATTGTGTTATTGTTTGGCATTATTGTTGATATTGAACGAATCAACCACACAAGTGTACTGATATTCGATCAAATGGACCAACAAAATGGTATCAGAGCCTTAGTGCTCTTGATTGTTGAGGTTTTTTTGGTTGTTTTTGTTCAAAATCAATATTTCATCATTTGGGGTCAAATATGGGTGTTTTTGTCTTGGAATTTGATTGAAATTGGTTTGTTCTTGGTTGGGAAAGCCTTGGTAATCATCAGATCTCAATTTCATCGAGATTTGGGTGATTTCAGATTGATTTTGTGTTCAAAAAGTTTTTCAGATTCAACGGGCGAAACTAGTGTTCTTCCAGCGAAACTATCAGCTTCATCCAGTGAAACTACAAGTGTTTTACATCTGTGTTAGTTTTGAGCCTCTTAGCGAAAGTACAATTTTTGAACGAAAGTTCAGTGGTGCTAGTGTTCAACTTTCAAGCGAAATTGCCGCCGAAATTATCTCTAAACGAAATTTCAAGCTTGTTTCTTGCGAAACTGTCGCCGAAACTAAGCATTTTCAGGGATTTGGCTAGCGAAACTGCTGCCGAAAATCCAGCGAAACTGTCTGCCGAAATTGCTGCAGCGAAACTAGTGTCTCTTCTGCGAAACTAGATTACTCTAGTGTAACAGCATTTTTCTTCTGCGAAACCATCATGGCTAAGATGACTACTCTCACTCTTGCTGATCTTGAAAGTGTGGCACCCAACAGACCACCGAGACTCATCAACGGAGATAATTTTGAAGATTGGAAGAGATGTCTCAAGGCCTTTTTCTTCTACACGGATCACAATCAATGCGAATCAATCATCTTGGTCCACACATACCAACCGTTACTATTGGTGATGTTGTATCTCAGAACAAGGACCCAGCTACCTTCAATGAAAGAGATCTAAAGTTGATTGACAGAGATCAGAAAGCCTTTGGAGCCTTAACTCTATGCCTAGCACCAGACATCTACAATCGTTTTGCTGAACACAAGAATGCTAAGTCTCTTTTTGATGCTCTCTGTGAGTTTTATGATGGAAATGATGAGTTGGTCAAAGATAAGAGTATTCAAGCTGAAAAGGAGTTCAACTCTTTTATAGGATACAAGAATGAGAGTCTCACAAATCTTACAAACCGTTTTCTGACGTTTCGAGCACACTAAAGAAATATGATGAGAAACTTTCAAATACTGAGCAGGTGAACAGGTTATTAGACTCTCTCCCACCTCAGTGGAGTTTACAGGTGCGGATGTTAAAGCAAGAAAGAGGTTTCACTGACTATAAGCTTATGGACATCATTAATAAGCTTAAATCATTTAAATTGGACATGAAACGAAAGAGTTCAATCAGACCTTGATGCCTTCACCTGGTTTCACTCAGAATGCTGCACTACTTTCTTCAGCTGCAAGCTCTCCAGTGCAGACATCATGACAAGGAGGAGTGAATAATGGTGATCATTCTGGTGGTAGTGTTAATGGTGGTAGAGATCAAGCAAACTCATAGCAAATGCTGGAACGTCAATTCCATCTGAAACGATGGCTCTATTTGGCATGTTCGTCTAGAGTTATGAGGCATTAGTGGCTGGAGATTTGAAAGGAAGAGGAATGACAATGGATGATATGTATCAGGTGGATCCTGATGATCTAGAAGAGACTGACATTCAGTGGCAAATGGCGATGTTGAATCTTAGAGTTCGAAGATTTATGGAGAGAACTGGTAGAAAGAATTTTGGAGGTCAAGGCTCTAACTCCAAATTGGGATTTGATAAATCCAAACTGAGGTGCTTTAATTGCAAAAGTTAGGGCACTTCAAACGAGAATGTCCATTGCCAATTGTCACTGATCAAAGCAATTCAGGAATCCCAAGATTGACCTCAAATGGAGATAAAGAAGAAATGAAACAGAAGAAAGAGACAGCTTTGATCTCTAACTTTGATTGGAGTGCAGAAGTAGAAGAGACGAAAGAAGAAATTAATCAAGCGTTGGTGGCTGAGATTGTTGAAGAAAAGGAGAAGGTGAACTATGAGGAAAAGTTTGATCCATTCAAAGAATTTAGAAGTGAAGCTGAAATGGCTGGGGATAGTCAGAAGTGTGTAAAGATAGTTCAAGATGAAGACTTGAAAGCTGAGGTTATGATAGAGGGTGAAGAGAGAAGGGGTTGAGAATTGAAGCCAGACTACAAAGCAAAGGAACGAGAAAGATGATGCTATAACCACTATTGAGGAAAACAAGCTGAGTACTCCGGTGTGTCAATGTGAGAAAGCTTTGGCAGCAGAAAAGGTGATAATAGGACTTCCATACGAGGTAATTCAGGATGTGTGTTCCTCAGCATGCAAAATAAGATTATTTGGTGTCTATAAAGCAAATCGTCTGTTAATCGATAATGAAAAAGATTTAAAACGAATTAATGAAGAGCTTAAAATAAACGAGTCAAAATATTTTGTTAAATTAAATGAAGCTTTAAAAAGAAAATGATCATTTAAAAAGAATTGTTTTGGAAAGAAATGTTGAAATTAACACTTTGACTGAAAGGGTCGCACTTGCTGAATTTGAGACAAGCAAACTTCAGTCAAAGCTTGATAAATGGACAATATCTGGGATGAAACATGATGATTTATGCAAATCTCAAAGGGGGGCTAGGATTAAACCGGTTTAGGATATGATGATGCTAAGGTTTATCCTCCTCCCAGCACTTACTGTTATTCACCTATGCCTGTTCTGCATCCTTCTAATGATTTGATCAAAATAGACACTAACAATATGTCTGCAGGTTTAGAAGGTGTGAACACTAAGCATGTACGTGAAGACTATGGTTATGGACCGACTAGCGGACTTGGATGCAATAGTCTTAGTACACCTGAATCTCAGCATTCTGTTTTAGATAATAAATCTAGCTTAAGTTCTGTTTTTGTTTCAAAACAATCTGTTTCAGACAATGTTTCATCGTGTTCTAGTGATGTTTCTATTTTCTCTTAGATAATTTGCACTGTAATGATGATGTCTCTGTTGTTTGTGTTGATGTTGAGAATGATTCTACTGTGCAGAGTAAAGAACAAATTAAAAGTAATTGTTTTGAAAAATTCTTTTCTCATCCCATCCCATCTTTTACGCCAACTAATATTTTTTCATCAAATGAAAGGGTAACGTCATCATCTCATGCAAGTACAAGTGGCACTAGTACCATTCGTACTTCAGATGAAAACTTATCATCTAATGTAAATAACCACTCTTTTCCAAATAAAAATAGACCCAAAGACATGTACGTGACCTATAGTGATGTTGATTTGAGACTGTCTGAATGCGATGAGGAGATAATCATTGATAAAATTCCCACTTTATTGCATAACAGTCCTAGATTAAAATCACACAGTTTTAGATGTGGTAAAGATGATCATGTTGTTAAACAATCCCGAGCTTCATCATAAACATGGGAGCAGGAATTCGTTTGGTAGTAGATTAACTCATTTGGTTAATAATTTCTTTTGCAAGAAATCAACTACTCCACGACCCAAAATTGTTCATTCATGGGTTCCTGTTTCACCAGGTTAATCTGTTCTTTGTATTCATGCAGGAGTCATCCACTAAAGCGGTAAATAGTGTATGGCATGTTGATAGTGGATGCTCCAGACACATGACGGGGTTGAAGGATCTATTGACAAACTACCGAATTATTAATGGAGGTTATGTCGCGTTTGCTGGTGACAAAAAGGGTGGCAAAATGATTGGTCAAGGAGATGTTTCCAACGGGTCTCTCACTTTGGAGAAAGTGAATTATGTGCCAGAGCTAGCTTTCAATCTATTGAGTGTCTCTCAGATTTGTGATAAGGATATTCCGATATTGTTCAATATAATGAATGTATCTTTCTGAATTCGGAGATTGACATTCCAGAGGAGATGGTGCTTATGCGGGCTCCGAGAAAGAATGACACATATCTTCTTGACATGGCTTCAAGAGAATCAACGTCTAACGTCACCTGTCTTCTATCAAAAGCTTCTTCATCAGAATCCTTCTTATGGCATCGCAGACTGGGCCACGTTAATTTTAAAACTATAAACAAATTAGTTTAAAAACAATCTTGTAGGGGATTACCTTCAAAAGACTTTTCAGTGGTTGAAAAATGTATGGCATGTGCCAAAGGAAAACAACATAAGAAACCACATAAATCCAAACTTGAAAATAGTATATCTAATCCCCTCGAGTTGTTACATACTTATTTGTTTGGCCCAATAAGTGTTAAATCAATTGCTAAGAAATCCTTTTGTCTTGTTGTTACAGATGATTTTCCAGGTATTCATGGGTGAGATTTCTTGACCATAAAAGAGAGGTGACTGACGAGCTGCAGAAGTTGATTCTTTCTATTGAAATGATAAGCAAGAGGAAGGTTACGGCGATTCGAAGTGACAATGGTACCGAATTCAGAAATCAAATTTTTGATTCATTTTGTGCTGATAAAGAGATTCTGAGACAGTTCAGTGCTGCAAGAACACCTCAACAAAATGGTGTAGCTGAAAGAAAGAACCGCACTCTTATTGAAGCTGCTCGTACTATGCTAATTGAGTCCTTCTTACCCATCATTTTCTGGGCTGAGGCGGTGAATTGTGCTTCATATGTTCTTAACAGAGTGTTGATTGTCAAAGACAAAATGAAGACTCCATATGAATTGTTTCATAAGAGGAAGCCTTTGATTGATTTCTTTCGGCCTTTGGATGCTCGTGCACTTTACTCAATACCCAGGCTCAGAAGACGAAATTCGGTGCTATGTCTGATGAATGTTACTTTTTTGGCTATTCATCCTCTCAGAAAGCTTATCGGGTGTATAACAAGAGAACCCGTATTGTTCAAGAATCTTTCTATATTGATTGGCAGGAATCTGATTCTTCTGATGTTGATCTGAGCCTGCATGGTTCTTTGACTCCAATACGGTTTTCAATTCATTCAATCTTCCAGTTCTTGATGATGATGCATCCACTTCAACTATTCAAACTAACATCATCCCTCCGGACTCCTTACCCATTATTAACTCCATTAATCAACCCGTTCCTAATTCACCTGCTGACAATGCTACATCTGTTGACATTGCAACTTCTTCATCATCCTTTGATATTCCACCTCCACCCGTTTCTGCTTCTATTCCCTCGTCACCTACATCTACCTCATCTCAGCTTGTTCCATCCACATCACCTGTTGACTCTAACCAACCATCTTTCAATACCCTACCTCTAACCACCGATATTAAAACCTTGAAAGATCACCCACATGATAACATTATCGGTTCCATTACCGATGGAGTGCGGACGCGGAGTCAGTCTGGTCTGATTAATGTATGTCTGTTCTCTTGTTTTATATCCCAAATCGTACCGAAAAATGTTCATGCAGCCCTTCAGGATCCTTGTTGGGTTGAATCGATGCAATTGGAACTGCAACAATTCAGGAAGCTCAAGGTTTGGACCTTGGTTGATCTTCCACCAAACAAATACCCAATAGGCACGAAATGGGTGTTCAAAAACAAACCCGATGACCATGGTATTGTGGTTAGAAACAAGTCAAGATTGGTTGTTCAGGGATTTGCTCAAGAAGAAGGCATTGACTACACAGAAGTCTTTGCTCTCGTAGCTCGTCTTGAAGCTATTAGGATTTTTCTGGCTCATGCCGCCAACAAGCAGTTCAAAGTCTATCAAATGGATGTCAAATGTGCATTTCTCTATGGAGACATTGACGAAGAGATATACGTGTGTCAACCTCCAGGGTTTGAGGATCCCGACTTTCCTGACAAAGTCTACAAGCTTGATAAATCCCTTTATGGCCTCCATCAAGCCCCTCGGATCCGGTATGAGACTCTAACACAATATCTGTTAAGCAATGGTTTTTCCCGTGGCACCATTGATATGACGTTATTCAAGAAGGAAGTGAATGGTGAGATGCTAATTGTGCAAGTCTACGTGGATGATATTATTTTTGGCTCCACCAATCCAAATCTGTGTCAGGAGTTTGAGGAAATCATGCGTAACCGTTTTGAAATGAGTATGATGGGGGAGATGTGCTTTTTCCTTGGGTTACAGGTTGAAAAAAAACCAGAGGGAATTCTCATTCATCAGGAGAAGTTTATTAAAGATATTCTGAAGAAATTCAAGATGGATGATGCCTCTCCTGAACTCACTCCATTCACTGCTCAAACTTGCCTCACTCCAGACGAGAATGGGAAACCTGTTGATCCTCATCTTTACAGATCTATGATCGGTTCCCTTATGTATCTTACAGCAAGCCATCCTGATATAACCTTTACTGTAGGATACTATGCTCGGTACCAATCTGCCCCGAAAGAGTCTCATGAAAAGGCAGTCAAACGGATCTTTCGTTATCTTAAAGGCTCTTCTCGTTTAGGGCTTTGGTATCCTTATAGTGGGAATTTTGACTTACATGCTTATTCTGACAGTGATTCAAATGGTTGTAGGTTTAACAGAAAATCGGTTACTGGAGGCTGTCAGTACCTAGGAGATTGTCTTGTATCATGGCAAATCAAGAAACAAACTACAGTCTCTCTTTCCACGGGGAGGCAGAGTATATTGCTGCTTCAAGCTACTGCTCCCAAGTGCTCTGGATACAACATCAGATGATTGACTATGGCATCAACTTCCTCCATACATCGTTGTTCTGTGACAACGAAGCAACCATTGGCATCGCAAAGAATCCTATTCATCATTCCCGTACCAAGAACATCGAGACACGGATTCATGCAATCCGTGATGCTCAGGAAAAGGGTTTTATTGATATTATTCCTATTGACACTAAAAATCAAAAAGCAGATCTTTTCACTAAAACTTTTGACAAACCTCGTTTTTATGAACTGATCTCTATGCTAGGTTTAATATCTTTTAAATCTTTTCATTTCTTTATCCTAGGTCTTGTGAATATTGTTTATTCTTTGTTTCTCTGTTTCATCTGTTTAATTTGCCCCTTAACCCTTTATCTTTTCACATTAAAAAAAATATATATATACTTTCGTTGAAATCTTTATTTTGAAATTTCTTCTATCTCGCTGATTTGTAGAAATTTCAGGGGAGAATAATAACTGTCTCTCTTGTTACTTTTGTAGTATTCTCCTTAATAAAAATTGTCTTGCCTGGATGATGCGAAGGAAGTCTATAGTTTTGGGCTGGATACGCTTGATAGGTTCAGCCTGAAAGCGAAGTAGACATAATCTTGTGGCTAAACTAACAGTATAAGATACTGGATGATTCGGATTATTCCTTGACATTCTTGGCCTTCATAAAGTTATAAGTCCTTGTTCAAAAAGGGTGAGAACATGACATCTCTACGTTGATGTATTTGTTGTTTCCTCCTGTCTTTGACAATAGCTATATGGTTTTCTTCTTTGTTTCTAAGAAGCTCTTACTGTATATTTCATCGTGCTTATCTCCTCTGCTATATGTGAACATTGACTTGGAGTGATGATCTCCTTTGCTGTACGATAGTACTGACCTGGAGCTCTCATCAGCACCATTTGATGATCTTCTCTGTTATACGTAAGTATAGACCTGAAGCTCTCATCTGAAAGACTCAATTGATCATCTCCTCTGTTATACGTGAGTATAGACCTGGAGCTCTCATCATTTGATGTCTTTAAGGAATGTGCATCTCTTGTAAAAAGGATCTTTGTTTCTTTTTAAAGGAAATAATCTATCAGGGAATGTCATTTGTTTAATATATCATGAGGACAGGATAAGTCTCTTTGCCAAATGTCTGTGGGAACTGAGTCATTCAGTGTTCTTCAATCGAACCAAAACATGATAACTGTAGCTGCAGTTTATTTATTGAAAAGAAGAAGGCATGAACACAAAAGGACAAATATATCAGCAATTCCACCAAACTGTAACTCTCCAGAAGATCTCTTCTGCTTCTCGTTCTTATTTACCTTTATTTTAATTCCTCTTTTATTATGTTAAAATTTTGTGAAGTCTGGTAAGGGCTTGTTGGGGCAAATCCTTTTTTTGTTTTCTTCTATTTTGTTACTTTAAACAAAAAAAAATTTGGTTTTCAGCAAAATTATACTCGAGTGAGGTCACCCCTTCCCAAAAGGCTTGAGAAGTTTGAAAAATGGTTTTATGATAACAACACGGGGGAGCGGTGATTCGCGTAAAGGATGGAGCTGAAATGAGACTTTTGATCCAATGGAGATATTTTCATTTTCTGATGAAGATCTGGTGATGTTGTGTGAAAATCACATTAAAGCTGGGGCTGGAGCTGAGACGCGTAAAGAAGCAAGCTTGTTTATGACGGTTGCTAACAAGGTAAGGGGTGTTAGAACTGAAGTGAGGGAGCTAGCCCAGAAGGTTTGGCAAGAAGATGTGTTGAGGATGGACGTGAGGGACTTAACAAGAAAATTTTCTCAGGCAAGTGCACGTGCAGAGGATGAAGCCGCAGGAGGTAACGAAGAAAGATCTGACGCGGTGGAAGATACCGGAGCTGAAAAAACAAATGAAGATTGATCAAGACGGTGAGATCCAACCTAGGGGGAGTATTGAAGATCAAGTATAGGTTGGACTCATCATAGATTAGATATTATTTATGTTTAATTGTAATAGATTTAATGTTAGTTTCCTTTGTAAGTTTGTTATGTTTTCCTGCCCAGCGAAACTATGAGCGAAACTGTAGTTTCGCTAGTTTCGCTCATAGCAAGCTGCTAGTTTCACCCGGTGAAACTGTCAGGCTCTACCGGTGAAACTGTGTCAGTGGCAGAATAGTTTCGCTGACAGCGAAACTGTTAGCGAAACTATACCTACTATATATATTGTTTGATCTTGTTCTTTGTTGGCAATCCTTGCAAAAACCCTAAACGTTTATCATTGTTGCAAGTCTCTTTGTAAGCTGGTTCTTCACAGAAATATATTGAGCTTTGTTACCTTTTAATGTATTGGATCATTATTGCTTTATGATTGAATACTTTTGGTTATTCTTCTTCATCATTGTGTTTATTGTTTGGCATTATTGTTGATATTGAACGAATCAACCACACAAGTGTATTGATATTCGATCAAATGGACCAACATGCTCTTTGACAGTTAAGCACGTTGGATTCTTTTAGAGCAGTTCCTTTTTGGAACGTTTGATGATTACCATCCGGTCACCAGGTCTTTAATCAAGTAAAACAGAGGTGCCCTTTGACCCAGGTCTTTGTTTACGCAAAACAGAGGGTCATGATGGCAAAGATAGAGGTTATAAGGTGTTACAACATAGTAAGTATGCATGGGTGTTATCCTGATCACATCCGGATTAGACTTACTTGAATGCTTCTCTCAATGACTTGTCCACTCTTAGTCATCTTGACTTTATGTTATGCATGACATTGTTAAGTTTCAACTCTAGCTAAACCTATTCACATATCAAACACATCTGATCAGTAGGTAGTTGTTGATTGAAGAGCAGGAGTGAATGTCAAGTTATAGTGTACTATCATATCCTTAGAATATCAACTGCCTTAGGTAGTTATTTAAGAAAATTGTTTGCCTTTCTCATGTCATTACAAGTAATCGACAAATATTGCTGTTGTTGTTGTGAACTAATCTAGGTTAAGCATGCCTAAGGATTCAATTAAGAAATTAAATCTAACTGAATCAAAGGCTTTAGTGAACAAATCAGCAAGTTGATTTGTTGTGTCCATTTTGATCAACTTGATTAGGCCCTTTTCTGAACAATCTCTCAAAAAATGGTATCTGATTTCAATGTGTTTAGTTTTACTATGTTGAACAGGATTAGCAGTGATAAACATAGCAGTTGAGTTATCTATGTATATTGGAGTTTGAAGAAAATTGTAACCATAGTCAAGTAATTGGTTTTGCAACCATAGAACCTGAGAGCAACCAGCTGAAGCAGCTATGTACTCAGCCTCAGCTGTGGATACTGAAACATTTGTCTGCTTTTTGCACAGCCAAGACACAAGCCATGGTCCTAAGAATTGACATCCTCCAGTTGTTGATTTCCTGTTGTTGTTGCAGCATTCGTAGTCACTGTCTGAATTTGAGTAAAGTTTGAAATCTCCTTCTTTGGGATACCAGAGACCAAGTGCTAGTTTCCCTTTAAGTTATCTAAAGATTCTCTTTACTGCATTCAATTCAGACTCCTTTGGATCTGCTTGATACCTAGCACAAACACACAGCAAACATTATGTCAGGTCTACTAGCAGTTAAGTACATTAATGATCCTATCATAGATCTATTAATCTTTGATCAATAGACTTCCCTGTTGCATCTGCACAATTTTGTCTATAGTAGATGCTGGTATTTTGCATGAGGAGGATTCTGCAAAGTTGTATTTCTTAAGTGTTTGAAGGACATATTTTTCTTGATTGATGAAAATGCTATCTGTTTTCTGATGAACTTGTAATCCTAGAAAGAATGTTAATTCTCCCATTGAACTCATCTGAAACTCAATTGTACCTCTTTGTACCCATGTTTCAGTAGGAATTTGGACAATGTTTCATACCATTTCCTTAGAGCTTAATGGAGCCCATACAAAGCTTTGTCAAGCTTGTACACCCTATGAGGATAATCAGGGTCTTCAAAGCCTGGTGGTTGAGACACATAGACCTCTTCATCAATCTTTCCATATAAAAAGGCGCATTTTACATCCATTTGGTAAACTGTAAACTTCTTATATGAAGCATAGGCTAAGAACACTCTAATTGCCTCAATCCTTACAACTGGTGCAAAGACTTCATCATAGTCTATGCCTTCCTCTTGTGTGTAGCCTTGTGCAATTAGTCTTGCTTTGTTTCTGATGATTATTTCCCTATCATCTAGCTTATTTTTGAATAACCATCTTGTGCCAATGGGATATTGGCCTTCAGGGAGATCAACTAGATTCCATACTTTCTGTTTCCTGAACTGCTGAAGTTCTTCTTGCATTGCTTCAATCCAGCTGTTATTTTTCAAGGCTTTTGCTATGTTGGGTGGAACTACTTGTGAAAGAAAGCAGGAGAACCAACAGATGTTTGCTGCTCCCCCTTGTTTTCTTGTAGTTCTCCTGTTGAGGTCACCTATCATGTTATCAATTGGGTGATACTTATGTGTTCTAACTGTTGGTACATCATGAACTTGGATGGATGAATCCAGGTTTGTGATGTTGGTTGTGGGTAATAGGGTCAGTTGTGATGGAGAGTCAACAAAATAGTCCATCTCATTTTCTGGTGTAGCTGAATGAGTTTCCGCAGGAATAGGTATGCCTTCCAGGGTTGTGGATATGCCTTCCGTAGCAAGGAAATGATCAGTTGTATTCTCTGTAGAAGATATGTTTGTATGTGGCAATGGTGTAAGGTGGTTTTCTGATGTGTTTTTGTCCTTGGGGGATTTCAGACCATTATCTGCGGAAGTAGAGACATCTATGGAAGTAGATGGTACTTCTGCTGATGTGCATGGTGTAAGGTCATCAGAACCATCTTTACTTGTTTGAGCTGATGTACCAGGTTCATTGTAACTTTGGTTCTCTAAAGGAATGACTCTAGGTGGATCAGCTGTCAATGGTACACCCATATTTAGAGGGACATAGGGGTAACATGTATCCGCAGCACCTGTCACATTAAGATAACCAGAGTTAAATGAGCTAGTTAATGCATCTATATCAAATAACCAAGATGATCCTTTCACAGACTGTGGAAATAAGGATTCATCAAAGGATACATTAGGAGTTTCTTCCACTATGTTATCATGTGAAATGTATACTCTATATGATTTAGATGTTATGAATAACCAACAAAGAAACCATCATATGCTTTTTCAGCAAATTTTCCTAACTGTTCTTTTGTGTTTAATACAGATACATGACACCCAAATGCTTTAAGATATCCTATAAAAGGTTTTCTTTTAAATAGAAGTTCATAGGGTGTTTTATTATGTTCTTTGATAATCAAAGTTTTGTTTTGAACAGTGCATGTTGTGTTCACAGCTTCTGCCCAAAATGTTATTGGCAGATGTGAGTCAGCTAGCATTGTTCTTGCAGCTTCAATTAGAGTTATGTTTCTCCTCTTAGCAACTCCATTCTGTTATGGAGTTCTTGGTGCACTGAATTGTCTGGCTATGCCTTTGTCTCTGCAAAAAGTATCTAAAACATAGTTAACAAAATCAGTTCCATTATCACTTCTCAGTATCTTGATTCTTAGATCAAGTTGATTTTCTATCTTAGTGATAAACTCCATTAAAATTTCTGATGTTTCACTTTTATGTTTTAAGAAAAATACCCAAGTGAATCTAGTGAAATCATCAACAACCACCAAATAGTATTGCCTTTTGCCAATGCTTAACACATTGGTTGGACCAAAAAGGTCCATGTGTAGTAACTTCAGTGGTGTTGTGTTTGTGTTAATTGTTTTTAACTTATGTGGGACTTTATGTTGTTTTCCTTTATAACATGATAAACAGTGATTAGAACAGTAAAATTATTTCTTTGGAACACCAATGACTAAGTCATTTTTCACCAATTTATTCATGTTTTCCAAGTTTGAATGAGCCATCCTTCTGTGACATAGTTATGCTTCATCTTCTGATGATTTAGAAATCAGGCATGTTTCTTTGCTTGTTAGTGTTGTGTTGTTCATGTCCAACACATAGGTGTTACCTTTTCTTGGTGCTTTAAGAAGGATCCAGTCTTCTGGAATTTTGAAACCTGGCTTAAGAATATAACAATCAGAGTTATCAAAGAAAGCAGTGTAGTGTTGGTCATAGATTTGAGATACACTTAGTAAATTAAACTGTAAGTTTTCACAAAAATTAACTTTATCAAACTTTAAAACTCCATTTGTTACCATTCCTTCACCTGTTATTTTACCTTCCTTCTTATCCCCACCAAATGCTACATATGAAGCACTTTATGTTTGAAATCCTGCAGGAGAGTACAGTTTCCTGTCATGTGTCTGGAACAGCCACTGTCAACATACCATTTGTTGTTAGCCCTCCTTGGATGTTCCTGTAAACAAAATAAACTTAGTTAGACTTAGGAGCCCAAGCCTTGATGGTCTTGGGCTTGCTATTGTTATCTAATATAGTGACTTTCTCATGAATGAGTCTTGAAGTTTCTAACTTAGTTTTGATGTCATTTAATTCATTAGGTGTTGTTTTCGGTGAGAATGTTTTTGATGATAATGATGAGGTGTTGTTATCTTGTTTACTGCTGCCTTTGTCAAAATCATCATAGAAGTCATCATCTTCTTCAAGAGCTACCTTTTCGTGTGGTGCCTTCCTTTGCACTTGTTTTTCCTTCTTAATTTTTAATTGCACCTCAGCAGCTGTTTTCTTTGTCTTGGTAATTTTTTGTTTTTGTTGATGTTTCTTTTGTTTTGCACTTCTAGGATTATCATCCTTAGAAGATTTTGACTCTGACTCATTGGACTCTGCATACTTCTTCTTGGGGATCTTTGTTTTGTTCTTCTTATTGAAAAAGCATTCCTTGGTAGAATGGTTGTTTTTGTTGCATATTGCATAATATTTGTTGAAGGAGCAATCTGAAGTCATGTGAATGTTCATATTACATATTGAGCAATAGCTGCTGAAGAAGTAGTCTTCTGTACTGTGATTATACATGTCATACCATTTACAGTACTTTTCTTCAGCATCAATGTCTGATGCAGCCTTAGCCTTTTTCTTAGTTGAAACCTTATGGTTCTTCATTTCTTTGTCCAACTTTGCTGCTGATGATATCTTACCTTTTCCTGACATGATGTCAAAGGGTTCTTGTTTAGCCTGTAAGTATTTCTTCTGAGCTTTGTCTTTTCTTACTGATTGAGCAATTTCTTGCTTATTTCGTATGAATTCTGTGGATCTCACAGACCTCTTTCGCAGATGATCTGCTGAAGTCATGGACTTTTTTTCTGAGGCTCTATTTGCTGGCTTTTCCTTGTTAAGTTTATTGAATGCTTGTATGCCTTCATTTAGTTGCTCAATCCTTATGTGGATTGTCTTCAGCAGGTTTCTTTGTTTTGGTGGATAAGGTAGTTTAAGTTCATTTAGTACCTTTGGGACTGAGTATTTAGTTAGAACAGTTTTACCCTTATACAAACCAGCATTATCAGACTTATCATCATCATGCAAGTCATCACAATTATCATAATCAAATTCTGATTTACTTTGATTTGAGTGTTCTGATTCTGATGAATCAGATTCATATAATTCAGTGTCATTAGTTACATTATTATTATTTTTATCTATTGACTCACACATGTTACTAGACACAAAGTGATTATAAAAACTGTTGGTCATGGACTCGGGCAAAGAAGTATAGTTATCATTCACGGGTGGTGGAACTGCATGAAATCCTAATCCTGACTTGTTCTTTGACTCAATATAAGAGGTTAATAGTTTCTCATACTGTTGTGATGACAATTGGAATTTCTGCAATTTCACCTCAGTAGATGCATGATCTGACATAGACTTGGTTAAAGATGTAGTCAGATGCTCAACTTGTGCTTTTAGGTTGTAATTTTCAAATACAATTTTATCTAAATCCTTTTGTAAAGAATTAATTTTGACTTGATAAAGTTTGTGTTCTCTAACATGAGATTCATTTATAAGCAATGTTTCTTTTACTTTATCAGCCAATTGTTGAGCATCTGTTCTATATCTTTCTACTTTATCTATGCAAGTGGGAAAACACAACCTTTCTCTTACCTCAGCGGCCATTGCAAGAACTTGTTTTCCATGTTCGCCATTAAAGCTTGATTCTCTGCAAGTACTTCCTTTTCATACATGCTCCAGTCACAGGTACCATCCTGCAAAATAATTAGACCAGTTTCTTTAGCATTAGTGATACATGTTTTATTGTTTGTTGTTGGTGGGGATGCATTGGTTAATTGAGGTTGTGTAAAGTTCTTTTGACTAGGTTGTCTTGAGTCAGTTGATTGTTGTTGATTACTGTTGCACTCCCTCGAAAAGTGTCTTACTTTGGTCTTTTCCACACCGATTTTTGTTGATATTCCTCCCACGGACAGTCCTTTGTTTCTTTTCATGTACATCTTTGCTTATAGGCGATCATTGCCATTTGCCATTGCAGATCCATCTCTTCTACCTCATCAGGATGAAGTTCTTCTAGATCTTGTTGACAAAAGTGAGCAGGAGTCAAAGTACTTCCTAGATAAGCCTGAAAGCTTGAACTGAAGGCTACAAAGGTAGCTCATCTTGACCAGTTCTACACCTTGGAGATCTTACTGATAGTAGGGTGTGTGGATGAGCTATCTCATAAGATCCCAGTCCCTGCTTATTCTGATAACAAACATTTGCATGCAGGGATGAGAATATTATGTTCTTGAAGGTCTCTTCTTCAAGAACACATTTTTCTACTCTGGCTTTGCTGATCACAAGCTCAGCCTGGCATTCTGTCAACTTAGTAACAAGATCTTTTATTTGAGTCTTGTAATTTGTTTGCTCATGTTTAAGAGTTGAAACTATTCTCTCTAGATCTTCTATTTTAAGCTTATAATCATTTTCAGCTATCTTAAAATCAGCTTTTAAAATGTTTAAAGACTCAATATCAGATCTCATTTCTAAGTTGTAGGACCTGTATCCGTTTACTTTAGCAATACATTCAAGAAAGCAAAGATGTTCTAATACCTTGGCTTCAGCATGTTCAACCATGAGTGCTTGATTTAGAGAAGCATCTTCAGCTTCGAAGCTCCAGTCAAAGCCTCCTTCTTCAACAGCAACTGCAGCTTGCTGTCTTGGCTTCTCATTCTGGTGCCCTCCTTCAGTTTAGTTTGGCCTGGATGATGCTTGGCCACCGTTTGACTTAGGTGCTTTGCATTCTCTGGCAAAGTGTCCCATCTGGTTACAGTTGTAACACTTTACTTTGCTTTTGTCTAGCCCAAACTTGCCACTAGCTGCATTGCTAGGAAACCTTCTCCCAGTCCTCTTATAAAACTTCTGGGCTCTGTGAGTGAGAAGAGCCATTTGCTGGACTATGTCCATATATTTCAGATCATCTGGATGGATACAGTCCAGGTCTTCAAGAGTGAAGAGAAAGTTGCCTGAACTTTCATCAGTAGACACAAAGACTTGAGAGGAACTTGTCTCTTGAAAGGGACTTCCTTGGATGTAGTTCTCTGGGTGTCTCTGGGAAGGTGATGAAAGGACCCTTTTGTGAAGTTTCAGGGTAGCAGATAAGATGATGTTGTGGTTCTCTGCTATCCCTTTCACCCACATGAAGGGCTGAACTCTGGTGAGTATTAGAGTTACCAGATGAATTTTGCATGTTCATCTCCATCTGGTATCCACTGAGTATCCCATACAACTCAGTGAGAGTAAGAGTCTTGAGGTTTTCAGTCCTCTTAATGACCACAGAGTAGTGTGTTCATTGTCTGGGAAGAGAGGACATGAACTTCCTAACAATATCCCTGTTCTCAATAGTTACTCCAACATCAGCCAGAGTATCCACAATCTCAACATACCTGAAGTATTGTTGAGTCATGGTTTCACCTGTCTTGAAGGTGAAATTTTCAAACTGCTGCTTCAGGAGGTCCTTCTTGTTTTCATTGGCTTCATTGGACCCCTCATACATCAGTTTCAGTGCATCCCATAGCTGTTTAGCGGTCTTGCACTTCTTGAAACCTCTGTAGATGGAGTTTGGAAGAGCAGTTTGGAGGGCTGTCATGGCTTTCTGATCAACATTAATCCTTTTCCAGTCTTCATCAGAAAAGTCAGCCATCTCCTTTGGTATCATGCCACCACCAGCAGCAGCTGAAGAGGTGCATGGTACATGAGATCCATTGACAACAGTCTCCCACATCCTGGAATCTTGAGACTTGATGAAGCCTTCCATTCTTTGGCACCAAGTGTCAAAATCCTCAGGAGTGATCAGTGGGGACTTTGTCATAGTTCCAGTTTCCATATCAGCCTTAGAGATAGCTGCCATTTGAAAAGTTAAGTGATGTGTGAAGCTAAGAGGATTAAAGATGGTGAGATCTTACAATCAAGAGCCTGGAATGCTCTGATACCAAATGCAAGACCGGGTAAGGGTACTTAACACTTAGTTTCACATTGAGGAGAGAACTTAAATCACTTAACAATTCAAATAGAGAACTAGTAACTTAAACAGATGATACTAAGAACACAAGTAAATTAAAGAGACAGAACTAAGAACAACACAAGAACACAAGATTGGTTTTCAAGGATGTTGTATATTGATCTCAAGTTCTTTTACAAGTGTTACAAAGCATAAAGAAATTACAAGAACCTGAGACACTTTTATACTACAACCTACAACCGTCACTTACATGTAAAGACAGTTGGATTTGACTAATCTAGACAACAAGATCAATCTAAAGTCAAAAGGCAGATTGTCTTTTGACTAGTGACTATGATATGCCATAACTCACTGACTTTTCCTAATACAAAAAGTCTACAGGAACAAGTAAGGTAAGTTACAGACAAAGACCATTCCTACTTTTTGATAAAGCATGGAAGTTTTCACCAACTTATGTAAAGTAGGTGAACCACCAGAGCAGGCAGCGGAAAGTGTGTCAGCTTTATCAAAAGTTGATTCAGAGAAAGCATATTTTCTCTGTCCTCTGAAGAAATTAGTCTTCTTAGCTTCAGAAGACTTTGTCTCTGAAGCTTCGGAAGATTTCATCTTTGGCTTCGGAAGATTTCACACTTAGAATAATTTTCTGTTTGAGTGTGAAACTTCCTAAGTAACTCCTTCTGAACTGTTAGTTTCGGAAGATCTTACACTTAGACACATTTGAGAGTGTAAGACTTCCAAAGCTAGTTCATCTTTGTTCTTTAGTGCATACATGGAAGACTTGGTTGTTCTGGCTTGTTGGTTGCATCAGCCTCATAATCTTTATATGATCTTACAATATTGCATTTGATTTTTTTGATAAAGAAACTTCAGAAGATGCTCTTGTTGATTTTGATGTTTTTCCGACTCACTTAGTTGAGGTTTTTTATGTTTCTCATGATTTGCATCATCAATTTTTCCACCAACCTTTCTTTTGAAAAAAGAATCAATAGTTTTTCCCTTTCCCATGATATATCAATCTAAATTCAACATAAAATCAACAATTAGTCATACATTTAATTGTCCAAAACCCCAAAAATCAAACTTTAATCATTCATAAATCATAAAAACTATAACAATAAACAAACTCTAGATCTCAAATTCTCAATTCAAAACCCTAGATGGTAACATTCAATCAATTTATAAGTTATAACAAAACTTAAACAATTAAAACTTACATTCAATTAGTTTATGATGACTCTGTGACTGAAATTGCAGCAGCCAAAGCAAACCAGCAACAGCAGCAACCTGCAACTCAGCAAGCGATGAAGAGGACAAGAGGTTTGATGTTATCTGATTGATGAACGTGACCAGCAGCAGCAGGAACCAACAGCAGCAGGCGAAGCAGCAGGCGAAGCAGCGAGCCCCAGCGGCGAGCAGCGATCGCTTTGTTCATTTGTTGGATTGTTGGTGTTTTTTCTGGTTTTGTTCATTTGTTGGACTAATGTGTGTTGGGCTTTTGCCAATTGCAGCCATAAGCCCATTTTTAAATAAATTAAACCCAATTAATTAAATATATAGAGTTTTCTTATTATTTCTATAATTTTAATAGAAGTAAATTTTATATCTTTATAGCACTTGTATATTTTTCTAATATGTATATATTTTGTTAGGGGGGCAAATATAATAAATGTAAATTTTCTAAAAGGGGGCGAATTCACTATATAAATTGTTTTTTACTTAAGAACCGTAAAATTAACACTACGGACGAAAAAAGAGGGAGGGTTGTGCTCTCCCCCTCCATCCTTCGCCACTGATTGTATAGGTTGGCCACGTCAAAAACCATACTAGCAAATAAATGGTTTCTCCAAAGAAGGATCAATAATATCTTGGAAGTGGGTTTAGAATAGGCCCCTATGGAAATTAGGGAACTTTTAGAGCTTGAAGTTTACAACACACCATTAAACCAAGCTTTAATCTCAAATGCACTTGACAAAAGGATATAGGCAAATGAAGGAGAAGTAGCTTCTCAATTAGACAAATCAAATCCAAGGTAGACAACCACCTTATATATCAGTAGGTTTTTAAGAGCGGAAACGAAAACAATTTCAACTTTAGTGTCACTAGCCAAAAGAGGAAGTAACGTTCCAAATATAATAGGTACTTTGTGTAAAATCTCTCTATTAGTCATTGTTGATTATATTTTTGGATCTCATATTGTATGAATCAATTTTCATTGAGACGACATTCTATCACGTGTTCCTTTTTGTCACAAATCGTGAGGTCAATACGGCCGAATTTCGTTGTTTTGTGTTAATCCTTTATTACAAAGTTGATGGTGGATTAATATTACATTCTAGTTAGTATTCTTTTTCGTTATCTAAAATCATGAAATCAATGCATCTTGATGATGTGTTCTTTTCTAGTAACCATGAAATCAGTATAACTAGACTTGACTTTCTTGTAATTGTCTTCCAAACTAAATTTTGAGACAATTTATGTTTACGTAGATTTTTCAAACGTCGTAAAGAAAATAATTTATACATAATTATTACATTACATATATATATATATATATATATATATATATATATATATATATATATATATATATATATATATATATATATATATATATATATATATATATATATATATATATATATATATATATATATTAATTTTGAAAGGGAATGAACAGTGGCAGTCTTCGTTGTTGACCACGCATAAAATCGGCATGTTTTTTAGCATTCAATCGTGACGTATGAAGCCAAGCTATGGAGAATATGACATTTATTAGATTAGATAATCTGACCTTGAGACTTGTACAAGCCCTCTGATTGTCATCCACCGCCTACGCATAGAGGTTTATCAAGTGCAGTCAATTACGGGGCATTAGAGAAGACGTGTTAAGTTTATGTAAGGTATAAGTTATTTCTATTCACTTCTTCTAAATCTATTGATCTGATTTTGAATGTCTGTTTTTGTCTTAAAGTTTATCAACAGATGTTTCGTTCATTGAGTTAGAATAAACAGGTGTTGGCTTTAAAATCAAACTATTAACAAGGTTTATAACCAAGAAAATGCAAGTGCTTTGACGAGGCAAGGTGTTGTTGACTTTAAGTTTAATTCTTTCTTCCTATTTTGCTACTTGATGCTTAAAATTTGATGCAATATGACTTAGCAAGTGCTTATCCATGCAGTTGTTATTTACTTCTTTTCAGTGGGGAAGAGTCTATAAACTCGATCTTAAGCTGATTATCATAATTTATTTTTATATAAAGGTAGTAAAAATATGATACTTTATCGTCTAAGATCTCAAAGATGAGTTGTCGTATTTCAGCTTCTTCATGTGTGCTCAATAGGTGAAATGATTTGTTCATACAATTAAACACTAAAACATTTACTTAAATGTTTGGTTTTTCCTTCTTTTAAAGCTTGTCACAATGGATGTTTAACGAAAACATATTTCGTTATGAATGCAGCGCATTCCAGCCACTATCAGGTGGGGAAAAGAAAAACGGGTCATGTTAAATGTATGCTTATCTCCAGTTTGAGTTTTTGGTAATATGATGTTTTTGCGATTGTGTAATTTGAAGGAATTGCATTTTACCACGGGTGATTTTCACTTTTGCTTGGTGAAGAAAAGTTGACAAATCTTTCGATCGCAAGTTATAAAAAACGAGTTTCCCGTCTCAACGCGCGGTGGGGAAACAACTAGTGTTATTGAATCTAAATCTAAATGTGATCATGTGTTTCTTATCTTGTATCTTCATGTTTGTTTTTTCCTTTCTTAATTGCAATTTAGATTAATAATAGTTTAAGTCCAATCAATCAACTTTTAGGTTTTAAGTTTTACTCTTTAGAACCAGACAAAAAGACATCCAAACCGTTTTTTCAACCAAGTCCCATTTAACCAAAATCAACCTAACCCAGTCCCATTTGACATACACATATGAAGAATTGATCATTACTTAATAATTGTAAAGTGTATCGATATTACTAACTCATTACACCTTTTGAATGTGATAGTAGGGCCCTCCTATCTGTCACCTACGTAACAATACTTTTTTATAACTATCACAATCGTATCTCATTACTGATGGCTATGTGGTGCGAGATGCTTGTTTCCTCTTTGCTGTTGAGAACCATAAGAATCTTTTAGAAATGTTGATAATTTATAGTGAAGACTTGAGATGATGCATGTCATAGTATTTATTAAGGGGGCGCACTAAAAAGGGTCCTATTATATTCTTATATTACAATGGATAAGGTTTGATGATTTTCAATTTGCTCATCTCCATTTTCAATAGTAAAATGAAAAGGGAAGAACACAAAAGGTCTAGCAAATACTTTTATGGAGTTGAAGGGGTTGTGATTAGATTTAAAAGCGATTTATATAATTTACTCTATACACCTGTATACGTACATACATGACTTACCTATCTACGTACGTACATATACGTATTTGTAAATAACATGAATTATTCATGGGAGGTTTAAAATATTTAAAATTATTATATACTTGTATCGCTTTGGTTGTCATTTTTCTTTAACTTGAAAGAAAATTAGATTACATGTAAGCCAGCATGCGAGGTTTATTGCAATAGTTTTATCCAATTTGGGCGGCATGAAGAAACAAGTTATCAATAGTTTTTCACAACTAGTTGTGTATATGTAAGTTGTTAAATTGGACATCCTAAATAATGGTAATAAATAAATAATACGTACATCTTTAATGTATCATATTTTATTATTTGTGTTCTATTTTCAGATTAATTATATTTGAGTGGTATAAGTTTATTTAATAAAATTTAAATCTCACAAAACTAAAACATCTGTATTAGTGTTATAAAACGTATCAATTGACTTTCAGTATATATGCTGCATATAAAATAGAAAAATACTATGCTAGATATATAAGTCCACCCCTTTAAGGTCGTCAAAATTTATTATTATTTTCTTAAACGGCTAACGAATACTATAAGTTCGGCCAGCCAGGTAAACCCATTGGCGAAAGGTCACACGCTCTACGAATACAAACAACGTTGATGACCTGGCCTGCCCATCATTTCAGGGGAAACCCACCACCTGAAAACCGACTGTGTAAAACATCTGACCTACCTTAATATTACATCAAGTGAGACTCGAAACAACAGCCTTCACATTGTAAGACCATGGGTGTCTCCTCGCAAGCCTATTAATTTGGGCCTCATTGGCCATCAGAAATTATTAATACGAGTTTAGCAACAAACATGTCCTTTGCTCATGTAAAAAAGACTGTACATGTAACTTTGAATTAATAGATACTTTTAATATATAAATAAAAAGTTAAGTAATTTAATAACCTCATTATATATTATCCCAACCTACCACTATAATACACTATGTTATCAAGATTTATTAAATTAAATTATTAGTAACAACATATACTTAATTTCTTAATCAAATTTAGTATTTATCCATTGATACCTAACATGTAATTCTAAAGAATCTTGTAATCCCCATTTTGTCATCATTCTCTTATATTGTTCTTAAATGTAACGATACGATACTCTCTTTTTCTCCGCACATAACCCTTTAAAGCTTCATCATTTTTGCTACCTTTAAGATATATTACAATGGAGGTTACAAACAAGTACATAGTCATTAAGGCTCATATAGATGGTAAACCACAAGAGAGTGATTTTGAGGTCAAGACTGAACCGTTTTCTTTATGGGTCAAGCCCGGATCCAACGATATCATCATTAAAAATCTTTATGTGTCGATCGACCCGTATCAGATTAACCGAATGAAGACTATGAGTTCTTCTCAAAGGCTTCGGAGTTTGCTGTTGGCATTTCTCCTGGTCAGGTAAGAAGATCTTAACTCAATGGCGTGCTATATGCATTATGTAGTGATAACATTAATATTAGGGATGCATATACACCGAATCAAAAGCTCGATTAGGATCGAGTGTGGCTTGTTTAACTTATGAGAGCTCATTTTGAGATCTAGTTTTAAAGCTTCAGCTCGTCTCATGAGAAGTTTTTCAAACTTGAGCTTGGCTTGGGCTCGGTCGTTTATTATTTATCAACTAAATTATTTACACTTGTAATTAATTTATATATATATATATATATATATATATAGAATGAAGTTCAAATGAGAACAACAAAAATGTGAAAACAAAAAGAACAACAACTAACCAATCAAATTTTTCCTTTTATTTTGTAATTAATTTAATTTTAAGGTTATAATAGTAATTTACATAACAATATTAATTACTATATTAATTATCTAACTCTTCTATTTTAAGAAACTATCAATCATTTTTTTAATTGAATTATCCTACTTTTGAATTTAAATTGTAACATCACCTTATTATTTATTCAAGAATCAAATATATATATATATATATATATATATATATATATATATATATATATATATATATATATATATATATATATATATAACTTACGGACTCAATGTGAGATTCAAGCTTCATATTTGAAAATCAATTTAGTCAATCTTTAATCTAATGAGATTTAACCATTATGTTTAAAGATCAATTTCTTCAATCGTCTATTTTTTAGTATTTTAATATCAAATATTTTTTTTTTATATTTCTAAATCCTAATAAACTTATCATCCACTTGAAGTCATATAAATATAACAACTTGATATTCACAATATAGCACATTCATTTTTCATTTTACTAATGTAAGGGTCTAACATGCGTACACGACCCTACTACACAAACCACATTTTAAAAAACAATTATAATTTTACTACCCTACACTATTTAGTCTTACATACACATATATTTTTCATACACCACTAGATATACCAAGCCACCCATCCTTTTCATAATTCCACCTACATAATTGCATCACATCTACACTAGCATATATGTTCATTCATGTCCAATACAAATAAATTTTACTTACACATAGATACACTTGAAAAAAAAAATTAAGTAACAAATTATTACCCTACACAAGTTAGTCTTACCTACACATGCATATTTACCTATACACTTATATCTACCAACTTACACATCCCTTTTATAATGTCACCTACACAATTGCATCAAACCTACACAAATGTAGAATTTTTGATCCTACACAAACCCATATATACTAAATTAACCAACACACAATATAGTTAAGCGCTACACACTTTTTAACGTTTACAAAGAACATAATAAACAAACATGTTGTTTTTCCATGAGCACACACAAAAAACTGTACTTTTAAAACTAACCTACATATAATCCACGATAATATTAAAATATAACCATCCACTCACTTTTCATACAAACTAAAATCCAAACAAAAAACTCTTCATATAAACAATAATTTAAACTTCACAAATTGAATACTTTCCCAAATAGCTAGCCCCTAATTAATTTCCCTACATTTAAAATGTCTAAAATACCCCATGCCTATTAAAAATCGTAACAACTTATTAAAGTATTTGCAAAAAACACCCCTTAAATCACAACCATAGATTGAATAAATGTAAGACTGAGATTTGTTTTCTATGTTCTCGCAAAAATCCTTGTTCTACCTAGAACCCTCCCCTATATGTGTGTGTGTGTGTGTATATATATATATATATATATATATATATATATATATATATATATATATATATATATTATATGACTTTTATATAACATAATATATATTATTGAGTTATTTTATCATATTTTTATATATAATAATTACTACTACTATTATTATATAATATATCAAGTAAAATATTATATAAACAATAGGCTCGTTACGGTTTGCAGGAGCTCGATAAGTAAAGTTTGTGCTCGAGCTTGTTTATAAACAACTTATTTTTTGGCTCAAGCTTATGTAACCTTGCTTTGATTTAAGCTTTAACCGAGTTGATTTTAAGAAACTCATGAACGGCTTTACTTGTTTTCACCTTTGTAAGAGTATGCTTGTATGCATTCATTGAACAAAACATAATGTTAAATGGATTTTTTCTAATATATTTCGAAAACGGTGGATACTTAATATGTATTCATTCTTAATTCTAAACACTTACAATTATCAGAAGAGAATAAAGATCATGAATTTATTAGTTGAAGGTATATATAACCATAGTGTTTAAGACTTTAAACAATAACAAAGATATACATGAAAAAATTTCATGTATCACTTATTCTTTTTAATCCTCTTAAGGATATTAACCAATTTTCTTTGTGCTAACTGGGTTGTTTAGGTGGTTGATGCTTATGGTGTGGGAAGAGTAGTAGATTCTGGGAATCCTAATTTTGAGAAGGATGATTATGTTGTGGGCCTTATAAGCTGGGGAGAGTATAGCATATCACAAGGCTTCATTTTAAATAAACTTGACCCAATGGGCTTCCCATTATCATACCATGTTGGGATTTTAGGTAACACCACTTCATCGGTTCAAGTATTCAACCATTTAAATGTACAAATTACAAATTTCGTTGCTAAAAGTACATGTCATTTAGTAGATATATTAGTATAAGCAGGGCCGGCCAAGGGAGGAGTGGAAGGGATGACCGTCTAGGGCTCAATCTCTCGAGGGACCTAAAATTTTAAAATTTCTATTATATATTATATATGTATATAAATTTCAAGAAAATTCTATAGAATTAGCTCATACACACTAAAAAGTAGCCACTTTTACCGAAATCTGATTTGGGTTAAACTATTTAATCTATTTTATTTCCTTGTCACACAAACAATTTAATACTCATTATAATTTTTTTTTTCGTTTGGCGTCCATTTTTCTAGCTCTCCTCGGGCCTCTAAATACTCAGCACTGATCCCGAGTATAAGATTTTTAAGGGGTTTTGTAAGTAAGATGTTTGTGGGTGTTTTTATATGAGCTTATATTGTCTTTTTGTTTGTTAATATACAGGGCTTAGTGGGCTTACCGCTTATTCTGGGTTTTTTGAAATATGTAAGCCCAAGAAGGGTGAAAAAGTGTTTGTTTCGGCTGCTTCCGGATCTGTAGGAAATTTGGTGGGCCAATATGCTAAGAATTTCGGGTGTTATGTTGTGGGTTGTGTTGGAAGCCCAAATAAGGTTTATAATTTTGAATTTTCTCTCTCTTATTCTTTTTATGTACGGAACACTATATCGAGCTACAAATTTGACGTAATAAACACAAACACGGTTGGATTCAGGTAAAACTGCTTAAGGAAAAGCTCGGATTTGATGAAGTATTCAACTATAAAGAAGAAGTTGATCTGAATTCAGCACTTCAAAGGTAAAATTATTATAAAAGTATCGTAAGTGTATGGTTATCTTTTAATAAAGATATATAACTTTTTATTTTTAGGTATTTTCCGGATGGGATTGACATATACTTTGATAATGTGGGAGGTGAGATGCTAGAGGTAGCGGTATCAAACATGAACACGCATGGCAGGGTTGCACTATGTGGAATCATTTCAGAATACACTAATGCTAAAAAACGTGCAACACCAGATTTGCTAAATGTTATATATAAAAGGATCACCATTCAGGGATTCTTAGCCGGTGATTACATGAGTTTGTTTCCTGAGTTTCTCACCATGACAACTGATCACCTTAGTACGGGCAAGATGCACGTGCTTGAAGATATTTCAGTCGGTCTTGAAAACATTCCTTCGGCTTTTGTGGGGATTTTTCGAGGGGACAATGTTGGGAAGAAGCTTGTTCAACTTTCTTCGGATTAATAAGTTAAGTAGACATGAAGGGACTTTAGATAAGAACTTACATGATTAGGAACAAGAGAATCATTTTCCTTTAATAATATTTCGATTAAAATCTAAGATAATCATGTCTCTTCCAATACACTATCATTTATCGTCTTGTCATTCATCACATGTTAAAATGCCAAAAGACAATTTTCTTAATTTTAATAATATTATCAGTCTCATTTAAACTCATGGCGAGCTAAAGTTCATTCTGTAAACCCTAAATCAATTAACAGAAATCCTTATTCTGATTAGAGCTCTCTCAGTCACAAAGATCTCCAGCATTGCTTCTTTCTTCTCATATACTTGCTTGATCTTCCATTGTCTTTAGTTTCAGAATTGATGCATATATAATTCCATGATTAGGGTTATGTAGTGTGTTTATTTGGTTTTATTCTTTTTATTACTAAAATGGTAGTTTAAGAATGGTGTTCGAAGGAACTCTTGATAAGGATATAGTTTTATGGACATCTTTAATTGATGTGAACGAGGATAACAACAACAAAAGATCATGTTTTTGATGATATGCCTATAAAAAGAAGTAGATGAAATAGACAAAATAGCAATAGAAATGTCTTCTATCTCCATCGCTGATCAGGATAATAGCAATCACGAATCTTACAACGAATCTACTGATCACCTATACTCTTCTACCTCATTCTTAGGGCTGTAAACTATTGAGAATATACCCGAGAACCATTCATAATTATCCAGTTACAAAATCAGATATATATCAAGTTCTACTTTATCATAGTTTATTATTTAAATTGTTGTATTTATCCCTTCCATATAGTTAGCTAGTTGATAGCATAGTTTGTTTGTATTTTGTTTCTATATAAGCTTTAACAATTCTGTTGAATATCATTACGGTTTTCACAAACCTTTATATGGTATCAGAGCGACTCTGATCCATTCTTCTCTTAACCTTAACTGCTTTCTTCATCCTCATTCGATTCTCTACAACCCACTAGCCATGGCCGATCAAACCAACTCTGCAATTGTGGTTGTACTAACAACAAGAATAGTGTAACCCTAGTCAACTTCCCTGCAACTCTGAAGTTAACCTCCAACAATTACTTGGGATGGAAAACCCAAGTTGAAGCACTCCTATATGGTCTTGGTCTCTACAAGTTCATTGATGGAACTTATCCTTCTTTAAAACCAATCACTGCAACTGATGGAACAATGACTCCACACAAAGATTTTCAAGCTTGGTTTAGACTGGATCGACTTTTATTTGGAGCTATTATAGGTAGCCTCTCACCTAATATCATCCCTTTAGTCATAAATGCCTCTTCATCCCTTGAAGCATGGAATATCCTCTCCAACACTTATGCTTCCCCTTCTAGAGGTCACATAAAACAACTTCAACATCAACTAAAATAATGTTATGAGAAGCAAGGTCAAAGAATCATAGATTATATGCAAGAAATCAAAACGATCATGGATGAACTGGCTATTCTTGGCAAGAAGCATGATGCTGAGGATATCACACATTCAATTCTTGCAGGCCTTGATCAAAATCTGTACAAGCCAATTCTGGATGTCATGTATGCTCGTGATACACCCATCTCTTTTAATCAACTGTATCGTTGACCATCATGATAAGTCGTAATCAGAAACCTTCCAGGGGTGGCGCAATGGTAAGCCCAACTCGTTACAACAGCCAACATTCACCAACCAGCAACTGCATTTGTGGCACAAAATCAACAGAATACAAGAAACTGGAACTCAAAGCAACCTGCCAAACACATGCATCAGTTGCAGAGACAAGGATGAGGAGAAGGTTTGCTACCTACTCCAACGTCAGCAGGTCCTTCCATAAATGCTCCACGACCTTTTCTCGAAAAGTGCCAATGGTGCCATGTTAAAGGACACACGCTTACTAATTGTGTTGTTTTTAAGAAGGTAAATCCAACAATATCAGTACCTTCATACAATAGAGATATGTATGTACAAAATCCACAGGTTAACATGATAAGAACTCAATAAGATGCTCTGGTTAGATGGTTGCTTGATAGTGGCGCATCTCATCACGTGACAAATAATCTTCAAAATCTATCTCTTCATGCACCTTACGATGGAACTGATGAATTAGTGATTAGCGATGGTTCATGTTTATTGATCTCTCATATTGGTTCAGTTGTTATTCAAACCCCTAACACTCCTTTGATTTAAAAAATGTTCTTTATGTTCCCACTTTATCACGTAGCATCATCTCTATTTCTTTTTGTGTCGTGACAATAAGTTTCTAATCCAATTCTTTCTTGTATTTTTCTCATTAAGGACTTGAAAACGAACCTAACTCTACTCAAGGGAATCGCAAGCAAGGGAGTCTTTGAACTAAGATCAAAGGTTCAATCTTCTTTCCAACCATCCATTCACTCTCTACAGAAGACATCATTGATGACTTGGCATCATCGTCTTGGTCACCCTAATAATAAAGTTTTACAACTATTGTCTTCTGTTATTTCTTCTAGTTTACAATTTGAAAACCATTGTAATTCTTGCAAGGTTAATAAAGCTCATAAGCTTCCATTTTATCAATCAACACTTACTTCTACTTCTCCTCTTGAATTGATATTCTCTAATGTTTAGTCTTCGCCTGTTTGCTCAATTGATGGATACAAATATTATATCATATTTGTAGATCACTTTACTAAGTATATCTAACTTTATCCTCTAAAACAAAAATCAGATTCACTAAATACATTTATCCTATTTCAAAGATTAGTTGAGAATTCTTTAAAACCACCATCAAACAATTGTTGTCTGATAACGGTAGAGAATATCTCAAACTTGCACCTCATCTTAATTATTGTGGTATCTCACATTTGGCATCTCCACCACACACACGAACACAATGGATATGCCTAACGTAGGCATAGACATATTGTTGAAATTGGGTTAACATTGCTTTCTCATGCTAATATGCCAATAACATACTGGCCCTTTGCGCTAGCCACAGCATCCTATCAAATTAATAGGTTACCAACTCCTACTCTACAAAAACACTTCTCCCTACTATGGTCTCTTTCATAAACTCCTGAACCACACCAAACTACGTAGCTTTGGTTGTTTATGTTATCCTTGTTTTAGGCCATATTCATCTCACAAACTTAATCCACGACCAAAACCGTGCATTTTTGTTGGATATTCTTCCTCTCAAAGTGCCTAGTATCCACTTGATCTCACCACCCATCGGATATATGCAACTCGTCACATGACATTTGTTGAATCTGTTTTTCCTTATGCAAATTTAACTTCTAATGTAGATTCTTTATCAATGCCACTTTCACATTGGTTACCTCCTCCTACCCCAACTATTCAACAAATTCCACTCCACCCTAACTCCACCACCTCTAGCTCCCCTGTCTCTACACCTGATCCATCAACTCTAAACTCTCCTATTTCATCCTTATCATTCAGCCCAATGTCACCTACTGATGCTTCTTCTTCTACTCCTATTACTTCCTCAACAAATCGATCCCACCACTCCTATTGCCTCACAACCTGCTGAAATTAACCCACCTACATCTCAAACTCCGCTTAAAACATACAATAGGCGTTCTAAAGTCACAAATCAGCCTCCACAACCATCATAAACAAGAACTCGCCCAAACCCAAAGCCCAACTCAAAATATCATAATGACAATTTTATTGTGTACAACTCTTCTGCAACTCATCTTATGGAGCCCTCTTCCACTAAACAGGCTCGAAAACACCCTCTCTGGTATAAAGCCATGACTGAAGAGTTTGAGGCTCTTCAACGAAATCATACATGGACTGTTGTTCCACCAACTTCCACTCAAAATATCATAGGTTGCAAATGGGTTTATCGCATAAAGTATAAACCTGATGGTACAATTGAATGTTTAAAAGCAAGACTAGTGGCTAAAGGATTTACTCATGTGACATCCGGTAATTTTCCGTTACCAAACTCCGTTAGTTCCGTTAGGTCTTGCATACACGTGTCGTGAGCACACACTAGTTGTCGTTGAACGTTGGTGACTTAATAATAATTAACAATGGTTGCTGGATAATAACTTGATTAATAATGTTAATTATTAAGTTGTGCTTATGATGTTTATAGATTTTTAAAATTATTTGTGAATTTTATCTTGTAACGTGACAACGTGATTAATTTCTCTTACGTGTTTTGTGAAAGGTGGAACATATATATAATTATTACTGATGATTAATAATATTTATGTTTAGTAGTTAAAACCTTTTAAAAATGTTAAAAAGATTAAGTTTTTATAAAAAGTGATCAAGGAGGGATTAATTTATAAAAACTACAAAACTTATATTTGGTAAAAACCCAACCCTAATCCCCTCCCCCTCACCTTGCGGCCGCGACCACCCAAACACACACACACTTCGAAATTTTGATCAAAACATCAAGCAAGCATCGATTTTGGCTAGTTCCAAGTGTTTCTAACGTGTAGCAAGCATCAATTCTTGATCATTACGTGATTAAAGGTTAGATTTTATTGGTTTTTCATGGATACTTGAACATGACCGAACCCTGGTTCGAAATTGATGATGGATGTCGAATTTTTGTATTGTTTGATGATTGTATGATGTTAGTTGGATAGTATTGATGATAGTTTACGTGGATTATACAAGAAATTCATGGTTTTGATGCATTGTTCATACCTTACTAATAATAGTAACTTTTGTGCATGGAATTGATGAATTGATGATGGATTGATGATGTTATGATGTTAATGATGTTGTATGAATGTTAATCTATATAGATGATGCATGAAATCTATGATTGATGTAGTCTAGTTCATACATTGCCAAAAGTGGAAACTTTTATTCATGAAGATTTTGTGTTTGGATGAAGTGTAAGTGTTTGGTGGATTCTTATGATTACTATGAACTAGATAGGGTATGTCATTGATGAATTTGTGTGGAAATTAGTGGAATGATAGATTTTGGGATATTACTTCCCAAAAGGGAAACTTTATTTAGTTAGATCATTGGATATTGTTAATTGAGCATGTTTATGTTGTTAGGATCATGTTAGAATGTTTGTTGATGATTTCTATAGTGGTAGATTGTGTTATTTGGGTTGTATGAATGCTTGATGCACAACTTTGGAAATTTAGACTCTTATGGAATATACATGATAATGGATGATGTATGATAAGCTTTATAGCACTTAAGGGTTTGTAATATGGCATACGTGAATAACTTGTGTGATAACCATGTATGATGGATTATTGGTTGTTATGTTTGATTAAACAAGAATTTAACTTGACATGTCACCAACGGGTCAACTGGGTCTAATGAGTCTTGTTTTCTAAAACCTTGGGTCAATGTGTTTGTTGAGCACTTAGGGTTGTTAAGTTTTCTGTGTACACGTACTTATGTACTTGCGTGTTCTAGGTAACCTCTGAAGGTTGTCTTTCCGCTCACTGTTAGCTCTTATTATCGTTCATTTGCACACCAGGTAAGTTCAATGCCCCACTTTTACTACTTCTCTTTTTGGGGGAGAAAGCATACTTGTTTTAAAATGCTATACTGATATAACATATGTTTGGTAAGACATAGTGGGTTATACCATAGAAAGTCCTCACACTTTCGGATCGTTAATTAAGGAATCTAGAGGGAAATCTTGGGTAGTACTACTGGGTCTGACAAGCCCACCGGGTGACCAGAAGTCAACGGGTGCAACATTGTCCTAAACTACTAACAGCGTCACGACTGGTATGTCGTGGCGGGAGGCAAACAGACAAACATAGTCAGCTTCGATCATGAAATCATTATTGTTCCTTACTAATGAAATTAGACTAGCTATCTATTTCAATGCACTTGTTTATGTTTTTACTACGCTACTGCTTATGATTGATTACAAACTCTTGAACTCACCAACCGTCGTGTTGACACTTTTAGTATGCTTTTCTCAGGTCGTTTCTAGCAGCTGCGCTTAGGAGCACGCACGTGTCAAGCATGCTTTGTTCAAACATTGTTTACTTTTAATTTATCATTACTTACGTATTTTGGTTTGGGCCTGTGTTTTGCTCAATTTACTCTTAGTACCTTTTGTTTGGGTTATTTACAAAACGCTTCCGCAAATATTTTAAATTTTTAAACTCTGATTTGTTTAAATGTTGCATATAGAGTCGTTCTGAGTAACTAATGACTGAGATCCTGGTTTGTTCACATGCCTCGTGGTAAAACCCCGCACGTGGAATTTGAGGGTGTGACAACTCAAAGGCCTGGGATTGATCATATCGAGACCATTAGTCCTGTTGTGAAACCGCTACTCTTCATCTTATTCTTTCTCTTGCCATTTCACACGGTTGGTTTCTACGGCAACTTGACATCAACAATGCCTTCTTGCAAGGCAACCTACATGAAGATGTTTATATGGCCCAACAACTGGATTCATTGATTCTTCTAACCCATCTTATGTTTGCAAACTTAATAAGGCCATTTATGGTCTTCGTCAAGCTTCTCGCACTTGGTACACCGAGCTCCAAAACCTAATACTACTCACACAACATTTTATCCAACCATTTTATCCTTCTCTCTTCTTAACACTACATGCTCCTCACCTATCTATATCCTGTATATGTCGATGATATCATCATTACTGGACCTTCTGTATCTCTCTTAAACTCTTTCATCACTATCCTTGCTAAGAAGTTTCCTTTAAAGATCTCGGTCCTCTTTCATATTTTCTTGGTGTAGAAGTACTTCCTCACCCAAAGGGTCTTCTTCTTTCTCAATCTAAATATTTTTTAAACATTCTTTCTCGGGCTAATATGACTGATTATAAACCTGTATCAACACCAATCACTAATACAAACATGTTAACATCGTTTGGTGGTACACCTATTTCGTCTCCAACGGAATATTGAGCACTTGTAGGAGCATTGTGATATTTATCTATCACTTGACCGGACATTGGATTTGCAGTTAATAAACTCTCCCAATTTATGCATGCACCTACTACTGATCATTGGTCTGCTCTTAAACGGGTATTACGCTATTTACATGGGTCACTCTATCATGGATTATTATTACAGCGACAATCACCATTCTGCTTACATGCTTTCACAGATTCCGATTGGGCGGGTGACAAGGAAACTTGGAGAAGTACCACAGGTTACATTGTTTATTGGGGTTGCAATCCCATTTCTTAGAGCTCTAAACGCCAACCAACGTCTGCCAGATCATCAACAGAGGCAGAATTTAGAACGGTTACTTCAGCTACAACTGAAGTACATTGCTTGTTTCTTTACTGACAAATTGGGTTTCAAGAGGGTTCACTAAGAGTCGTACACATACCAGGAGATTATCAATAGTAGATACTCTTAATAAACCTCTACTCAAACCTCGATTTAACCTGCTTATTTCCAAGATTGGACTTACTCCTAGACCGTCCATCTTGAGGGGGAATATTGAGAATATACCCGAGAACCATTCATAATTATTAGTCACAAAGTCATATATATATCAAGTTCTACTTTATCATAGTTTATTATTTAAATTGTTGTATTTATTCCTTCCATGTAGTTAACTAGTTGATAGCATACTTTGTTGTATTTTGTTTCTATATAAGCTGTAACAATTATGTTGAATATCATTACGATTTTCACAACCTTATATAAACAAACCGAACGTTCAACTCACATTTCGTGAACCGTTCGGCTGGAAGTTCGTTTATGTTCGTTCGTTTAATAAATGAACGAACATGAACAAGAAAATTTCGTTCTTTAAGTACGAACATGAACAGAGGTTGTGTTCGTTCATTTATGTTCGTGAACGTTCGATAATGTGTTCGTTATCGTTCGTTTATGTTCGTTCATTTAAAAGTTATGTTTGAGATGATTATGTTAAGTGCGTATTTATCTTTAGTGGATATTATATAGTGTTTGTGATTCTAATTATAGAAACAAATATGATTATTTGTATTTATTTGTTTTAGAAAATCTGTTTGTGTTCATTAATGTTCATGAATATGTGTATGGGTTCGTTTGCTTTCATTTACGTATGTTTATGTTCATGAACAGTCATAACTGATCATGAACTTCATAAACTGTTCATGATGAGTGTTTATGAACATGAATAGTTAAGTTCAACTGTTCATGAATGATTCAACAGTTCATGAACTCTTCATGAACAGTCATGAACTGTTCATGAACAGTCATGAACAGTTCATCCTGATGTTTGTTCATGACTGATTCATTTTCTTATTCAAGGAACACGAACAATAAATCTTATTTTAGTAAATATTCGTGAACAATAATTAACAAATTATTTTCTTAAAAAACGAACACAAACAAATTCGTTTCGTTTGTTTCCTTTTGAGCCATACTCATTCTTAGGAAAAAACAAAGCAACTTTTAATCATAACGTTTCAAAATTCTAACATTGATAAATCATCAATTTCGAGGAATCTTGACTTGAAGGACGTTCTTGTTGTTTATATCTTAAGAAGAATCTTCTTCTGGTTAGCAAGGTAACTTCGGATAAGAGTTGTAGAAACCGAGTTTTTTTTTTTAAACGGTTTGGGTTTAAAATCGAATCGGTTTTTTTTTAGCAGGGGATTAAACCGATTTTTTTTTCAAACTAGTTCGAGTTAAAACCGGTTCGAGTACAAACCGGTTTTGGTCACCGAATACTCGAACCTGTCAAACCTGTTTTTAAATAAACCGGTCTTTTACCAGTTTAACCTATTTTTAACTTTTAAACCGTTTTGAGTGTGGGACTACCAAACCGGTATACAAATCGGCAGTTCGGGTCGGTTTGGGACCGGTTTGGGCAAACCGGTTTTTCTTTGAAACAGGTTCCAGTTTTTTTGGCTGAGCAGATTCCCGAACCCGTTTTTTTGCCCATGTCTACTTCAAATGATCATGGGTCGTTTTATTTTCTCAATATCTTTTTGTATTAGGATTTGTTGATAGGAAAATAGGAGCACACGACAGACAAGCATAACTAGAAAGTAAGATTTTTTGCTACAAACTTTTGCTATAGTTGCCATAATATTGTTACGACTTTCTAAAAATGGTAAAAGAAAAAAAAACCCTTAAATTATCACGTAGATTCCCGACAAAAGAGCTACAAAACAAAACGATGTCACCAATGTGTCACGAAATGAAAATCTTCTGGCCATTTCTCAACAAAATTTCAACAACGTATTAATTCAAAATACTTGTAAAATGAAATAAATAAAAGAATAGAAAATAAGTATTTTGGCAAAGTTATCGCATATGTTGTTAACTTGCGACAATTTTGTGACAAAAACATGTTTTTTATTATCTGATTTTTGCTACGATGATTGGAGCGAAATTTGCAAAAACATATGCGTAAGTTTATTATCTTAATCCAAAATTTACCTATGTGGTAAAACATTTGTGGTAAAACTGTCACAAATCATACATAACATGTGACACATTTGTGACAATACATTTGTTTTAATTCTTTAAATCTATTATCTCATGTTTTTTAAATAAAATAAAACCAAATATACGTTTGTGGCACAATTATCGTAAATCCTGCAAAATATACGTTGTGGCAAAACGGTAAATTTTCGCAATGTTAGCAACAAGTTTCGTTTGTCACAACTTGTGATAATAGTTATCGCAAATCAGTTGAAAATATTTTTGCCACAAGGTTTTTCCTAGAATCTGATTATTGTCGCTACTTTGTCTGTATCATGTTTTGCACAAGCTTGCAACAAAAAGTGTTGTAGCAAATAATGATGTATTTTGGTTGTGAGAAGACGACTATATATTCTTTATTCGGACGATCAGGCGCTCATAACATCTTATGCCCTCAAGATTTTGTGTCTACAAAGTTGGAATTCAGTATGTTAATTAATGAGCTCCAATATAAGCTTGATTTCATGCCAAGTTCAGTTAGATTCAAATTATTACACGGCGATCTCGAGTAGCTCATAAGTGGCTCCAACCGTTATCATCCATAATCGAAACCAACTAAAATGAGAGAATAGCTACAATATGTTGGGTTAATAATACTGTTTAGATAAAATACAATCAAATTAGAAACATAAAAAAACAGTTCATTAACGTGCATCAAATTGTCGTAACTTAGGGATTTCCTTGTTTTTATACAAACTAATCATAATAAACTTTTATGATATTTCGGTGAACAAATGATGTTCATCTTTGTAATAATCAAATAAGAATATTTGTGATACATGTGGTTTGTTTGTTATAAATATTGTATTTAGAGAAGATTGCATCGAACCTCTTGCCAAAGGTATAGTTTGGGGGAAATGAAAAAAAAGGCTCGTGCCTGTAATGATGTTGAAAATCATCCTCATTTTTCTATAGCTTTCTCATTTTTGCGTTCATCAGGTTGTAGTAAGGGCATTGTTTGCAATACTGTTGCCACCTCAATTAATCAGCATCCTTTGTATTCTACCAGGCAGCTCCGTGTTTTTATTAGCATCACCACTAGCTTCAACTTGATCTTTGTTTGACGTTATAGTTTTTGAATCATTTTGCTAAGCTTTTCGTAATTTAAGTTATTAGTTGTTCAACTAACCTTCACGTTAATCGGTGTCTTTTTAGACCCCCATCTTCATCATTTGCTTGATCCTCATTGCGTGGTCAGTTAATGTCCTCGTTGTAGTTGTGTTTTGATCATCTATTTTTTTAGGATGCTCCATGTCATCATCGGGATTTTTGTTAGCAATAGAATCATCATTTTAATAGCTTCAAGTCTTCCTTTATTTTAAGTAAGTTTTGTTTGCATGATTTTGATATTATTATTGCATAATAAAAGAATTTATCGATTTTGGAAAACTAACCTTCATCTCTTTCTGTATTTGTATTTTGCTTCCCATCTTCATTAGTATCTTCCTTACCAGCTGATAATCATTTTTGCTTCCTAACCTGATCTTTGACATTTCTATTATTATCTTCCTTACCAGTCTCGTTTGATTCCCCTAAACTTATTACTTCATTAGTATTATCGTTTGATTTCTCTTGGGGGTGCTCCAATGATACATCTTTCATTGAAATACGCTTCTGAATATAATGTAATCGTTATTCCTATTGCTTACACTTTTTATTTACAGCTTCACTTGTAGAGTAATTCAATCTTCCTTCTAAAATCAAGGAAGTAATTTCTACAAAGGCTTGTCAAAGATTGAGATGGTTTGATCCACTGCCACCATCCACTCCTAGTTAAATGAGAAACATACGTGATAAGTTAAACATTATCGCGTAATTTAATAAGTAGATGTTGCGTAGTTATAAAACGCTTACTGTTTCACTAGATGAAGTATGTGTATTTTCTCCTAGATATGCTGGAAGTTTTGACAGTTCAGATGTTATTTATAATACTCAATTATCTTCTGCGTGCATGTTCCTATTGCATCTTTAAGTTTAGTGAAGTGTAAATTGTATCATCATACATGTCAAATGGATCTTCCATATCTTTATAGACCTTATCTTGTGAATCATTACACTCATAAACTGTTCCTTATTTCCTGTGACTATATATTCGTCATCCATCAACGGTGTGTATGAAGAATGTCAGTTTTATGGTTTATCATGCACAAGTTCATAAGTCTCCTTGATGCATTTGTTTTAGGATCATCATTTCTAACTTTTCTCTCCCGGTTTCTTTATTTGTCTCCCAATAACCCCTCCGAATTCACTTGTCGTAGTCATCATGCCTAACTTATTCTTCTTTATTCAACTCTAAGTGTGTTTCGCCATCTTTTTCAACATTATCTTCCCCTATCTCGTTGTCTGTTAATGGTCCATTCTCAAATAAGTGTTCCTGTATTTGGGACAATGTTTCTGACGCAATGTATTTGATTGCTGGTTGTTCAATAGGATTGATCAGCGCCCCATGTCTCTTTTGATGCTCGTGTGTATAAAGAACCTAAAGTTACGTGATTAATTAATGGATTGTTGCGTAATAAAAAAAAAGTTGGCATAATTAGAAATCTAACCGCAAGAAATAGTAAAGGCCTATTCCATGGCTCGGTGAGTTTTCGATCTTTCTTTTTGCTTTTTAAACAATCGATTGCATAGCTGCACCAATCCATGTTGGTATCCACGTCTTCAATGTTAACAAGTATCCTTTGATTGATAGTTGTTGACTTTGTAATGAATCCCACTATTATGAAGAAGAAAACTATAAAGCTTAGCTTGAAAAGTTTTTGTTGCATTATGCTTCCAAAACATTGATAATAGTAATTCTTGAGGTTGGAAATTGGACTTTAAATTCATCGGTGGTGTGTTAACACCTTTCGTGGTTTATTCTTTCGAGAACCTTTGTATCTCCCATGGGGATTCCAAGTATCTCATGAACCTTTGATGTTATAATTTTTAGATGATGGTTTTCTTGTTCAATTCATTTATGTTATGATTATGGTTCACGAGAGCCAATAACCCAAAGTTGTTAGTATGTTATCTATTTTCATGTGTAGTATAGAATCAAAACCAATTTCTTTTACCATAACTACTTGTGCATTAGTGAACTGTTGAATGGCGTCATACTGCTTTCTGGGGAGCTTCGCATCGACAGCCTCCGTTCTTGTAGTGTATAAATTCTTGCTTTCTTCTTATTTTTTTATCTTATTCTTTTTAACTTTTTTCACTGAGGATTCAAAAATCATCAACAGAGTTGTTTGTTTTTCTTTTTTGAGTTTTTGTGGTGGATCTATGAAATCATTATCATTAGATTCATCTCTTCTTAGCCTTTTATGTATCTTTCCTTCTATGATATATTATCCAAACACATTCAGAATTAAGCAATTTTTTATAAATTACGTAAACACTAGTGGAGATTACACAAGTGTTATATTAAATTACGCAGACCATTTCAGAAGTTAGAAAAAATTACGCAAGTAGTAAACTAGAGTACCCAAACCATATCAGAAGTCACACGATAAGATTGAACATACATGTATCGATCTTCCTTTGAACTTTATTCATCATTGTCATTGTACATGTTCGTTTGAAATGTTAGGTTATTGGGTTTTGATGCTTGTAGTTGGTTTTTGTCGACTATTTTATACTTAATAATCTCGCAACAGGAGTAATTTAACTTTTCATTATCACGCAGTTGTTGTTGGTTAAAAAGCCTATATTTTCGGTTTGTGAAATCACGTAATCTATATTAGAATTTTGTTACTAATCATGCTACAAGCAGGAATTACCATGGTGGGAGCTGATAATTTAAAATGAACGGTCGGGGATTGCTTCGTACGCTTCGCACAAATTATAGAATTTGTATATAGTAACTGACCCTTATATATATATAATTTTTTAGTAAATTTTACAGATGTAAATTTTACGGACGATCCTTGTGGTTTGAAGCAAATTAGGATTTTCTCTAAATTTTATTTTTTTTATGGATTTGGTCCTATTTCACTATTTAATATTGTCCCTACACTTAACAAGGCTTAACTTTTCTATTAATTTGATAATGTCATATAATTTACCATTTTACCCCTCAATGTTTAAAAATCAAATATCAAAATAAAAACCCATATACAACCCCACCCCACCTATTCCTTCTCTAACAATGGCGGAGCTTGAACAACTCTATAGGAGACGAACTTAATACATAAAAAATATTAAACTAACAGAAGAAATAGAAGGGGCGCCCCCCCCCCTCGGCCTCTTGAATTTTTGCCCATGTTCTTTGATGACAATCACCATGACAACTTTCACCGTGCATCATTGAGATGATTAGCACAAGTTAATGAGATCATAGTTTGGAGCCCTAATTAACTAACAGAATTAACAAGATGAACACTAAATTAAACATGACCAACCTGGTTGAATTGTGGGTGCCCATGGGTATTCTATGTGGGAACATTGTCTTCATCGGGTATGCATGAGAGGAAAAATGATAACTAATTAGCAACCGGAAATTATAAAACAACAAAAATATTGGTATGGATTTTCACTTGCATCAACAAAGACCAATACTTTAGATCTCTTGTAACAAAACGAACATAGCATTCAGTAAGAAAATGTATGAAAAACTAGAAACTCATCTTATCCTTCTTAAAAGTCAAAATCAACGTTTTAATTAAACAAAACCTCACAAAGACATCTAGAATTCAACCAAAAATTTATCATTGACATATAATCAAACCATGACTACGAGATGAACATAATTCTAACACAAATGGGTGTAGAGTTGTAACCATCACATTTCCTTCTATGCCAGCACAAGTCTTTCCATCAAGATCCACTAAAATAGAAGTCGACGCTATAACGATTGACGCAACTAGCAATCAAATCCACCTTCTTTTCCCTTTATCTGTTAAATTGCAATCAACAAAAGCCTCGACCGGAGCGGCTTGTCTAGAAACCGTAGTTTTAATGTATATGATGATACAAGAAAAAGATGATCGACGAACGGCTAACAAAGTCAGTAAGAAGAAATTGATGGGAGATCTTTTTAAGGTTATTTATTGTAGACTTTTTATTTTGATTTTATTTTAATATTAAAGGTAAAGTACGTAAGGCTATAGTAACATCCTAAAGTAACTCTGTTAAGTTAAGGGACCATGTATGAATGCAAATATAAGATTAGGGATCATATTCAAAAAAATTTAAGTTTAGGAACTAAATTCAAAAACAAATTAAGTTTGATAGACCAAATCCATTAGTTGTTAAAATCACAGAAACCATCTATGTAATTACTCTTAATTTTCTAAAAGCCAAGCCTAACCCAACTTAGTTTAACAAGTTGCACAAATCACTTGCTTTAACGTGTTTTTTTACTCACATAAAATCAGAAGCGTCATTTGTGTATGATATGTGTCTTTTCCGATCAAACCCCCAATCTGAGCTATTTTATTTGGGGCATAGCATCAAAACTTATCTTTAATATAAACTATTGGGTTTCTCATGCATGTTGCGTCTAGGATCCAACAATAATTGAAAATAATAATAATATAATAAGCCAACAAATATAGTGAGCCAACTCAACTATTCGATGCATATGCAATGACGAAGTTAAAAAAAAATTATTTGTTGCAAAAAAAAAAAAAAAAAATACTTAAAGAAAATAAGAGAAAAATGGCCGATTGAACTACGTTCCCTACTTAACAACAGTCGTGCCTTAATCACTCTGATTAAGTCTTTTTTTTTTCTAGTTATACATCCATCTCTTTTTTACTTACCTAAACCCAATTTTTAATTTTTCAAAAAAATTAACTCTGCTAACTCTCACATGGCAGCACTTGATTGGCCTCTGAATTTACCGTAGCTAAGAATTACTTTTTTATATAAGGACTAATATAATTTATGACTATTTACAATAGTTTTTGACATATTCAATAAGTTATTATTATATTTTAAAATTTTGGTACTGACTTACAATTTTATAACGAGTTTGGATATTAAGACTAATCAAACTCTGTTTATAAACCTTGCGTTTGAACTTTTATTAAGAATAGCTCTCTAAGCTCGACTTAATTTAAGTTTTAAACTAATCAATGTCAAGTACACACGAGCAAGGATAAAACGAAACATCACGAAAAGATGTAATCTCATCCCAACTCCCAAACACATACCTTTATCAGCTTGAATGTCATAGACCAGAACTAGAATCAATCGACTTATCCTTTTTATTACCTTTTAGAGTAACCCATTCTCACAAGTAATCAACACTTCATGGTTTATAGATGTCACGTTTAATCTATTTTGGTTTCATTACTTTTACATGATAACTTCTTATCTACGGTTTAAACTAAATTAAATTTAATATCATCTAATTTACCCCTTTGTAATATTCTTTTTTTTGTTAAGGAAAGAAAAAAGATTAAAAAAAATTGGCTTTAACTCTAGCCGATGAACATTTTTGTCTATGTTTTTGCAACTATATACGTTGAGAAATTTTAACTCTATTAATTACAAAAGGCACTAAAATATAAAAGAAAAACTAAAAATTTTATTCTTCATCCAAATTGCTTCTTAATATGCAACCAGTAAATACATCCATATGTTACGGTGACGTGTACGTGACATGATAAAGTATAGATTATAATTGCCACAATTGTTTCGAACTATATTTACGCCGGAAGGTAGAGTTACTCATACCTATATCATCGAACAAAACATATTATACTTAACCTCACTCGTTGTCAAACTGGCTTTTTATAGTTAACCTAACTTGTGTCCAAACAAAATTTACGCCGAAAATGGATATTTCTCATACACGTAAAGTAATGCTAAATTATAAATGAATCGTTCAAATACTGATTCTACCAAACTGATTTAGTAGCTCAAATGGATATTATCTAATACCTCATACTTCACCCGAATACGGGACGAAAAGAATCAAGTTTTGTGTGTCATATCAGATCCATTTTAAAACGGGTCGTATGCGGGTTTACCTGTTTAGCATGTTACTTAAACAGATCGACACACTAATCTGTATATAATCCGTTAAACAATATTTTTCAAACCAAATTAACAAGTTTATAGCTTGATTGTAATCCGCCAAACCTACCTATCCGTTTGGAAATTTAGGTAAACGGGTCGTATTCTGGTTATGTGATTTAAAATGTATGCGGTTTAGGGTTAATGTTTTTAAAGAATAAAAATATAGTCGCCACCCCCAACTGACCTATTCTTGTAGAATCTTTATCTTTAATTTTTTTATATTATAATAAAATAGAAACTAACGGAGACACGTGATAGCATTACATTCTCACTCATCAAAATTTTCTTATCTCTCTTTTCTATATAATATTACTTAATCACTAATAATATTATTTATTTCTTATAGAGTAAAAATATATTTAAATAAATAGAAAAATCTCTTTTTATTAATATTGTTTATAAAGAAACAAATTTTCATTAAATAATAAATTTTTTCCAAACATTAAAGTTTTTTAGAAATATAAAATATTTTAAAATTGGTGTTTTTAAAAAGTAAATATTTATAAATAAAAAATATAAATTAAGAGTTATAATAACGAAATTTTTTCAAAATGATTTATTTGAAACAAAAATTTATTTTTCTTTTAAACAAAAAAAGTATAAAAAGTTGATATCATTATTTTATACTTATAATCCGTACTAACGTAATTCAATCATATTTTATCTTTAAATCATTTATAATTAATAATTTTTATATATTTAATATTTTATTTATTTCAACCCCTGTAATACACGGGTTACTACAACTAGTTTATTGTCAAACTGTATCAATTCTAAATCAAGTATCTTCAAAACTAACTTGACTTATACTTTTTTATGCTTTATTTATACCCACTATGATAATTCACTTAACGTGTGTGCAAATACACGCATACGTTCAATATATAATCAACTTTACTTTGATAACTGCTACAACCAAATAAGCATTTCTACACTAAACACACACTCCTCCGCCTTGTTTCTTCTCAATGTACCACCATGTTATACGAGCGTATAAAAAGTCATATGCAGACGTTGGAAGCTCTTATACATGTGTAGTAGGTCGAAACACTATATGCATCGTACATACTTATAGTTATCCAGACTTATAGATTGTAAAAAAGTTGTATACGAACATATACAAGTTCTTACAGTGTATAATAGACTCTTAAATGAAAATCAAACAAATTAACAAGGGATATATATTAACCGACAAATAATACATTTAGCCATATACCATTATCAATTTCAGATACAAAGAGAGAGAAAAAGTGATTGTAAATAAATATTATAAAAGAGAAAAATATATATATATCTAGATTCTTTTAAATAATTATCGAGTCTAGAAATATTATATTATTGGCACACACATAACATATGAGGGTGGTAAGTTATACATAAACAAAAGAAATAAACATGAAAACACAAACTTGTTTGTAACATACTAAAATATATCTATATAGTTCACCTTCTTCAAACACCATCTTAAATCTCTCTGATCCCCCCCAAATCACTAATTCCTCAAAAGATTCATCTTCATCCTCAAAAACCCATCAAAATTCAAGTAATTTCAACCCACATCGGAACACGATCGAAGAAATGCGTAAAGAAGGAGCATTAACCGAAGGCGTATTGAAGAACATCATCATCTCCTACACATACGTCGCCATTTGGATCTTCTTAAGCTTCACTGTAATCATCTTCAACAAATTCATCTTAGATCGAAAGATGTACAACTGGCCCTACCCAATTTCACTCACCATGATCCACATGTGCTTTTGTTCTTCGTTAGCTTATGTTCTTGTAACGTCTTCAAACTTGTCGAATCGGTAAAAATTACCCGCGATGTTTACCTCAAATCAGTTGTTCCGATTGGGTTTTTGTATTCGATTAGCTTGTGGCTGTCGAATTCGGCGTACGTTTATCTCTCTGTTTCGTTTATTCAAATGCTCAAAGCGTTAATGCCTGTTGCAGTGTATTCAATTGGTGTTCTGTTCAAAAAAGAGTGTTTTAAAGCTCGAACTTTAAGTAATATGCTTCGATTTCTTTCGGTGTGGCGATTGCTGCTTATGGCGAAGCCAAATTCAACGCATTTGGTTGTTTTGCAACTGGGGGCAGTGTGTTTCGAAGCGATTCGATTGGTTTTGATTCAAATTCTGTTAACTTCAAAGGGGATCACATTGAATCCATTGTGTCATTGTATTATATTGCCTTGGTTTAGCTTTCTTGTTGATTCCATGGGTTATTGTCGAATTCCCCAAATTGAGAGACGAATCGAGTCTCCATTTCGATACTTTGGGTTTGGGGCAAATTCGTTATGCGCATTTGCATTGAATCTTGCTGTGTTCTTGCTTGTTGGGAAGACCTCTGCTTTGACCATGAATGTTGCAGGAGTTGTGAAAGATTGGTTGTTGATCGCGTTTTCGTGGTCTGTGATTAAGGATTCGGTTACACTGATAACTTATTCGGGTATGTGATCGCGTTCTTGGGTGTTGGTTATTACAATCACGCGAAACTACAGGCGCTCTAAGGGGGGAGAAGCCGAGAAGAAGGCTGCACTGCTCGGGGATGAATCGGGAAGCTGTTAGTGGAACGAGAAGGCGAACAATCAACACGAAGAATCGAGTTGATAATGATGATTAAGGTGATTAGTTATGTCGATTCGAGTGTTTAACTTGAAGTTTTATGTTTATGTTGGTGACTTGGTGTTCTTGAGAGGTACTGTTGTCTTTGATGTGTGAATATATGTTGTAACCCTTACATTTATGTTATGTGATTGTATCTTGGAGAAAACTAGTATTGTGACCACTAACCTTGAAAGATTAGTTTTCATGAACCGAGACGGTCTTTTTATCGTTTACGACAGGACAGGACTAGAGTGGGGCTACAGGGTCGGGCTCTGGCATAAAATGGTTTTTTTTGTTTGAGTTTAGTGGTGTAAACGAGTGAAGTTAACTCATAAGCTGCCCAAGATAAAACTCTAGAATACTTGAAGTGACGTGATTTAAGTTGAGTCGAGCTTAAATTGAGTTACTGATATCTTTACATAATTACTACCCTATTGATAAAAGATCAACTTTAATGAATTTAATCAAGTGAAGTCGAGCTTGAAAGTATAGACTTAATTCATAGTGACTTTGGTTAATCATATTATTAAATGTTGTCTAGTAAAACTGAAAGTATCAGTTAAATATAGAGCTCCTCATTGTGCTCGAGCCAGCTTGAGCTTCGAACTTATAATTGAGTTGAGCTCCGAACTTTAAAATTGAGTTGAGCTTAACTTGACACAATTCGGCTTGATTCAATATACAGTGGTGATTGTGTTTCGGAGCCCAACGGAAAAATTAATTTCACGCTTTAAAAATACCAAAACTTTGATAGGTGCACCCTAACATGTTTTATCTAATATTTAATAAACACAATATGTTTGGTACGTGAGATTTGAAATGGGTTGCCCAAGTTCTATGAGTTTAAATACTTAAGATTATGAATTTTAAGAATTTGATAACTACACGTAGTGACTTTTGTTTGAAAAAAAGTAAAGTTTTTAGTTCTTTCTATTAACGTGAATTAAATCAAACAAAAAAGTATGTCAATCAAGTTGATATATATTGGAGATTGAAACGTCATTACACAAAAATTCTTAGATTTGTCAACTATTGAAATATATATCTTAAAAATAAGATTTTATAAGAAGGCAGGATTCATTGAAATATAATACATGTTATGATTAATGCAACTATATCATTCATCGATTGAAAAAAAAAAAGAAAACTTTCAAATAAAACCGTAGACGGCAGGATTCGAACCTGCGCGGGCAGAGCCACATGATTTCTAGTCATGCCCGATAACCCACTCCGGCACGTCCACTGGTGTTTGATGTTTTTATCAGTAAAATCTATTTATTAGTAACATCTGTATTATTTATACCACAAGTGCGAAATAGTTTATATCATTGCATCTGAGTTCGTATTTGAGTTAAGGAATTTAAGGAATCAAGGATTTTTTTTTTCATTATTCAAACCTAACATTGAAAAACATCGAGACATTGAAACATCGGAACCAACTATTCTGTTCAGTTGTCTGGAATCCATAACAGATTGGCGATTACGACAGACAATTTGTTTGTTAAGTAACAAACCGCTATGCAGTGACGGAGTGAACACTAGTATGGGGGAAGTGAAATTAAAATCTTTTAGGGGGCGAACATTTACACTATCAAGCAAAAATTAACACTACGGACCAAAAATTAACACTGACGGAAAAAAAGTATTACCCTTCGCCTTTTGCCACTGTGATTAAAGCCTAAAAAGGCACGTAGCACAATTTTGGCTTCCAAGATCAAAAGCTTCTCGAATGGCATGAAATCCCAAGTCTTATGAAACCACATGCTCTCTCCAATGCTTGTTTTGAGGGCAAATACATACATGGGTTACATCAGCAACAGAAGAAAAAAAAAAACATCATTTGTTATTAAGTTTTTTTAGCAGCAATTTTTTTACTCTAATAATAGACCATTGTCACCTCACGACATGAACCTCAACCTCATGCGAATGGGGCGTATTTTACACACCTGGATACCGCTAAGTGAAAGGCTCTAAACGTAACATTTCCAAACCCACATAGAAGCAATTGTTTTTATTTAGCTTCTACTTTAAAGCTAAGCTTTCATAAATCAAGTTTATATGTGGTGGTGTTGATCTGAGATTATATTGATTCTTTTTGTTGAGATTGTGAGCTGCAAAACAAAGAAAAATTATTTTATTTACTTGGCATGTATGTTTTGCCTTGGTTAATTATTGTTATCCAGTAACTGGACGTGTATTTATGAAAAGTATGCCTTTCAAATACCTTTTTTATTTATTTATT
>JACCIY010000964.1:0-60769 GCA_025506505.1 Flaveria sonorensis
GAAGCAATGTTCAGAAGAAACTACTAGGAAACTTTACACTAAGTGTCAAGTCTTCCAAAGCCGAAGACTCACTCTCTTCCGAGGTTAAAGATGAAGTCTTCCGAAGCTCTCAAGACAAGTCTTCGAAGCTGAATAAAGATAAGACTGATTACTTTAGAAGAGAGAGAAAGACACTTTTTTTGTCAACTTTATCATAAAGCAACCTCATGTCCGCTGCATGCTCTGGTGGTTCACCAACTATCATAAGTTGGTGAAACTTCCATGCTTTATGATAAAGTAGATAAGGTCTTTGTGTCTGCAAGTTTCTGTTTTGTTTCTTTTTTGGCTTTTTGTAATAGGAAAGTCAGTGAGCTATGCCTGTCATAGTCACTAGTCAAAGGCAATCTGCCTTTTAACTTAGGCTGATCTTGTTGTCTAGATTAGTCACATCCAACTGTCTTTTTACATATTGACGGTTGTAGGTTTAGTATAAAGAGTCAAAGGTTTTGTATTTCAAAAATCAATGCAAACACCTGTAATAGAACCTAAGAAGCAATATACTACTTCCTTGAAAATTATTCTTGTGTTCTTGCTCTTACTTTACTTGTGTGTGCATTGTATCATCTGTTAAAGTTCTAAGTTCCCCATTTGAATTGTTAAGTGATCCTAAAGATCCTCCTAAGTGTGTTAACTAAGTGCAAAGTCCCTTTTTAACGGTCCTGCATTTGGTATCAGAGCATTCCAGGCTCTTGTTTGCAAGATCTCACCATCTTCAAACCTCTTAGTAACACACATCACTTAACTCTTCAAATGGCAGCTATCTCCAAAGCTGATATGGAAACTGGAACAATGACAAAGTCCCCACTGATCACTCCTGAGGATTTTGACACTTGGTGTCAAAGAATGGAAGGCTTTATCAAGTCTCAAGATTCCAGGATGTGGGAGTCTGTTGTCATGGACCTCATGTACCATGCACCTCTTCAGCTGCTGCTGGTGGTGGCATGATACCAAAGGAGAGGGCTGACTTTTCTGATGAAGACTGGAAAAGAATTGACATTGATCAGAAAGCCATGACAGCCCTCCAAACTGCTCTTCCAAACTCCATCTACAGAGGTTTCAAGAAGTGCAGACCGCTAAACAGCTATGGGATGCACTGAACTGATGTATGAGGGTTCAAATGAAGCCAAGGAGAACAAGAAGGATCTCCTGAAGCAAGTTTGAAATTTTCACCTTCAAGACAGGTGAAACCATGACTCAACAATACTTCAGGTATGTTGAGATTATGGATACTCTGGCTGATGTTGGGGTAACTATTGAGAACAGGGATATTGTTAGGAAGTTCATGTCCTCTCTTCCAAGACAATGGACACACTACTATGTGGTCATTAAGAGGACTGAAAACCTCAAGACCCTTACTCTCACTGAGTTGTATGGGATACTCAATGGATACCAGATGGAGATGAATATGCAAATTCATCTGGTAGCTCCAACACTCACCAGAGTTCAGCCCTTCATGTGGTTGAAAGGGATAGCAGAGAACCAACCATCATCTCATCTGCTACCCTGAGACTTCACAAAAGGTCCTTTCATCACCTTCCCGGAGACACCAAGAGAGCTACATCCAAGGAAGTCCCTTCCAAGAGACAAATTCTCTCAAGCCTTTGTTTCCACTGATGAAAGTTCAGGCAACTTTCTCTTTACTCTTGAAGACCTGGACTGTATCCATCCAGATGATCTGGAATATATGGAGATAGTCCAGCAGATGGCTCTTCTCACTCACAGAGCCCAGAAATTCTACAAGAGGACTGGGAGAAGGTTTCCTAGCAATGCTGCCAGTGGCAAGTTTGGGCTGGACAAGAGCAAAGTCAAGTGTTACAACTGTAACCAGATGGGACACTTTGCTAGAGAATGCAAGGCACCCAAATCAAATGGTGGCCAAGCCTCATCCAGGCCAAACTACACTGAAGGAGGGCACCAGAATGAGAAGCCAAGACAGCAAGCTGCAGTTGCTGTTGAAGAAGGGGCTTTGACTAGAGCTTTCAAGCTGAAGATGCATCTCCAAAACCAAGCACTCATGGCTGACCACGATGAAGCCAAGGTACTTGAACATCTTTGCTCTCCTGATTGTATTGCTAAAGTAAACAGATACAAGTCCTACAACTTGGAAATGAGATCTGACATTGAGTCCTTAAATATTTTAAAAGCTGATTTTAAAGAGCTAAAAATGACTATAAACTTAAGATAGAAGATCTAGAAAAAACAGTTTCAACTCTTAAACATGAGCAAACAAATTACAGGACTCAAATTAAGGATCTCATTACCAAGTTGACTGAATGCCAGGCTGAGCTTGTGATCAGCAAAGCCAGAGCAGAAAATGTGTTCTTGAAGAGGAAACCTTCAAGAACATGATATCCTCATCTCTGCATGCAAAAGTGTGTTATCAGAACAAGCAGGGACTGGGATCTAGTGAGATAGCTCCTCCACACTCTCTACTATCAGTTAGATCTCCAAGGTGTGGAACTGGTCAAGATGAGCTTCCATCCATAGACCCCAGTGATGAAGAGGATGAAGAGGAGAAGGTGAGGGATGACTCTGAGGTGCGTGAAGAGAGTAAATCCAAAAAGGTTCACCATGCTCCTAAAGAGGAAAAAGAAGCTGGTTTGAGCAAAACCAAAAGGAAGAACTTGATCAGAAGAGCAAAGAGAAGATCAAGAAAACTCAAGAGGTCAAGACCACCTTTGATCCCAAACAGAAACAAGTATTTGTCTCTGCAGGGTTCAAGGTGATAAAAGCTGAAGATCCTGCCAAGAATTCTAGTACCAAGAGTTCTACTTCAGCTTCAACTCACTCCAGCAACAACAAGAAGATTGATCAGCTATGTGTCACTGCTACACAGCCTGAACCATCCATTTCTAAAAGCAAGCTTCACCCTAAGAAGCCTGCTGCATCATCTGAAAAGGTGAAAGAGGAAAAGGAAAGTGTTCAAGCTCAGTCTTCTTTGGAAAAGAAGGCTCTCAGAAGAAAAGATATAGACTGTGTTATGTGTGGTAGTACCTCACATCTGTAAGGATTGTCAATACAATCCAAAGGGTACTATCCACATGATCAAGAAGAAAACTTCTGAGAGGAAGAAGAAACAAACAGCTTCGGAAGGAAAATCTGTTTCCTTCGGAAGCTCCAAAATGAAGAAAAAGGCAAATGAACCATTGTCTTGGGAAGGAAATTGGTCTCGAAGAAAGGAATGCTTCCGAAGTACTGAGGCCTGCTACAGTGAAAGCAATCTTCTGAAGGATCAGTCTCCAAGCTTCCGAAGCCACAAAAGCTTTCGAAGCATTGAAGGTCAAGCCCAATCTTTCAAAGGTGGTGTGGAAGATGAAGGAAGACCATGTGGCTAAAAGTTCATCATCAGAAACAAGAATGATCCCAAAGCCTGAGCATAGGATCTATTACTGTTTCATTGCCTTTACTCTCATTCTAATAAGCCCAAGACCAATGAGGCTTGGGTTTCCAAATGTAACTAAATCATCTCTTTTTGTGCAGGGACAGCTAAAGACCAACAAAAATATCTGGATTGTTGATAGTGGCTGCTCCAGGCACATGACTGGCAATGAGTCCTTGCTTCAAAACTTTGAAAGGATTGATGGAGGACCAGTTGCTTTTGGGGGAGATGGGAGGGTACATTACTGGCAGGGGCAAGGTTTAAAATGGTAAGCTCAGCATTGAGAAGTAAACTTTGTCAAAGAGCTTGGATACAATCTTCTGAGTGTGTCCAATTTTGTGACCAAAAACATCATATTCTTTACTGAGCATGAGTGCATTGTTCTCAAGCCTGGGGTTGACATTCCTCCTGAGCATATTTTGCTTAGAGCCCCCAGGAGAGGAAACATGTACAAGATGGACTTGCAGGAAGCATCTCCATCTGGAGAGGTTTCTTGCTTTCTATCTAAAGCAAATAGTGATGAGTCTTTCTTTGGCATAAGAGAATGTGCCATGTAAACTTTAAAAACATGAATAAACTGATTAAGAATGATTTGGTAACTGGAATACCAAAGAAAGAGTTGATAAGTGATGACCACTGTGTTGCATGCCTGAAAGGGAAGCAACACAAAGTGTCTCACAAGCCAAAGGAAATGAACTCTATCACTACTCCCCTACACTTGTTACATATGGATCTGTTTGGCCCCACCAGTGTAATGAGTCTAGGAAGGACCTCATACTGTTTAGTGATCACAGATGATTTCACAAGATTCACTTGGGTGTTTTTCCTTAGAACTAAGGATGAAACCTCTGAAATCTTGAAGAATTTCATTCTGAAAATTGAGAATCAATCTGATCACAAGGTCAAAATCATAAGATGTGATCAGGGAACCGAATTTAAAACCAAATCCTTGATACATTTTGTGATGAGAAGGGTATTTCAAGACAATATAGTGCTCCCAGGACTCCTCAGCAAAATGGTGTTCTGAGAAGAGAAAAGGACACTTATTGAAGCTGCAAGAACTATGTTGTCTGACTCTAAGCTGCCCATCACCTTCTGGGCAGAGGCTGTCAACACAGCCTGCTATGCAGAATAGAGTTTTAGTAGTTAAGACACATGGTAAGACTCCTTATGAACTGTGGCACAAAAGGACCATTTATTGGTTTTCTCAGAACATTTGGATGTCCTTGCACCATCTTGAATACCAAAGATCAAATAGCTAAGTTTGCTGAGAAATCAGATGATGGACATTTTGTTGGATACTCTTCTCAAGCCAAGGCTATAGAGTATACAATCTCAGAACTAGAATCATTGAGGAGTCAGCCAATGTGACTTTCAATGAACACACACCCTGTGTGAAAGGTTCTGGTCCGGATTGGCTATTTGATCTTGATTTAGTTACCAACTGTTTTAACAAATCTTATGAGAATGTTTCAGGATCTATGGATAACAGGTCAACAGAGGATCCTGACCCAAGATTTGAGCTGAGAAGACCAAACAAGAAGACTACTTCAGCTCCAATGGTGACTAACCCTGTCATTGAGGCTCCAATCAGCACAAGCATGACAAATACTGCTGATTCAACTGAATTACCCTCAAAGTCCAGTTCAGAGGCTCAGAATTCAGGTGAAGGAACCTCCAATGCAGGAGGAATGGATGGTGGTGACAGTGATCAAGAATTTCTTGATGCTGATAACCACTCCATTGAAGACAACATCAATGATGTCACACACTCATTGGATCAAGTTTCTCTTATAAGTGTGCTGATGTGGTGGGGGATTCTTCTTTGCCAGATCAAAATTTCTCTAATCTTGATCTGTCCAACCAACTTGCTATGATTCCTCAACTCAGGATCCACAAGTCACATCCCACCACAAACATCATTGGAAATGTTGACTCAGGGGTGAGAACAAGAGGACAAACTCATGATAGCCATGTTTGTCTACATTCTTGTTTCTTATCCCAAATTGAGCCTAAGAAAGTTGATGAGGCTCTAAAGGATGGAAGCTGGATTGAAGCAATGCAAGAAGAGTTGCTTCAAATCAAAAGACAGAAGGTGTGGAACTTGTGCCCTCTTCCTCAAGGGAAGACTGTCATAGGTACCAAGTGGGTATTTAGGAACAAGAAGGATGATAGAGGGATCATCATAAAAACAAGGCTAGACTGGTTGTCCAAGGATACACACAAGAAGAAGGAATTGATTATACTGATGTCTTTGCTCCTGTAGCAAGACTTGAAGCTGTAAGGATATTCCTGGCTTATGCTGCATCCAAGGATTTCAAGGTCTACCAGCTTGATGTGAAGTGTGCCTTTCTTTATGGGGTGATTGATGAAGAAGTTTATATTAAACAACCACCTGGCTTTGCAGACCCAGATCATCCTGATTATGTCTGCAAGCTTGATAAAGCCCTTTATGGACTACATCAAGCTCCAAGAAAGTGGTATGAGACACTATCAACATACCTCTGCAATCATGGATACAAAAGAGGTACTATTGATGGGACTCTCTTCATCAAAGATACAGGGAATGACACATTACTAGTTCAGATATATGTAGACGACATCATCTTTGGTTCAACTAATCCAAAGCTCTGCAAAGACTTTGAGTTGCTGATGAAGAATAGATTTGAAATGAGTGCCATGGGGAACTCAATTTCTTTCTAGGAATTCAAGTGAAGCAGGTTGAAGATGGCATCTTCATCAGTCAGTCAAAGTATGTACAGGACATACTTACAAGGTTCAAGATGACTGATTGTAAAGTTGCTAAGACACCCATAGCCAGAAACCATTCCCTTGGTCTTGACCTTGAGGGGGAGTGTGTTGATGAACATCTCTACAGGGCTATGATTGGGTCACTTATGTATCTTACTGCTAGCAGGCCTGATATCATGTTTGCCATATGCATATGTGCAAGATATCAAGCAAACCCCAAGATGTCACACCTAATCACTGTCAAAAGGATTCTTAGATATCTCAAAGGTGCTCCAAATCTAGGCCTTTGGTATCCAAAGAATTCAGACTTTAATCTGTATGCTTATACAGATAGTGACTATGGTGGCTGCAACATGACTGCAAAGTCCACATCTGGGGGGTGTCAGTTTCTTGGTGGAAGGATAGTCTCTTGGCAATGCAAGAAGCAATCCTGTGTGTCTGCATCAACTGCTGAAGCTGAATACATTGCTGCTGCCAGCTGCTGTGCTCAAGTGCTTTGGATTCAAAATCAGATGCTAGACTATGGATTCAATTTCAAAAGACTCCCATCCATATAGACAACAACAGTGCCATCTCTATAACAGAGAATCCTGTGCAGCACTCAAGGACCAAACACATCAACATCAGGTATCATCTGATTAGGGATAATTTTGAAAAGGGCTTGATAAAACTAATCAAGGTTAACACAAATGAACAATATGCTGATCTATTCATAAAAGCTTTGATGAGCAGAGATTTAAGTATCTTGTATCAGCCATTGGGATGATTAACCTTGAATAGGTTTTTCTAAATAACTTCATCAATCTTACTACCTAAAATTGTGTGTCCTAGGTTGTCTATTAGATCACTTCATAAGCCCAGTTCTCTTTGGAGGAAAACAAATTTTCAAAATGATTTTTTTAGAGTTATGAAAATTTACCTTCGGAAGAAATAAAATTGCCCTCGGAAGAAATTTACAGCTTATCTGCCAATTATCTTGGAAGAAATTCATGAAGCATCTTCCAAGCTTAAGTTGAATATAAGCTCCTAAATACATTTTAGAATAAATCTCTTCGAAAGCAATTAAGTCTTGGAAGACCTGTTTATCTCTTCCGAAGCCAAAACTTTCAAAACTTTTGAAATATCTTCCGAAGCAAAATTGCCTTCGGAAGCTTTTTCTGAAAAGCTTAGCTAAAATAACTTCGGAAGTTTTGCAGTTCCAAGAAAACTACCTTTTTGGGCGCCTTTTTCTGAAGTAGGACCCACTTGCGGATTTCAAAGTTTATCTTTTGCTTTAACTTTGTTTCAAATCCTGAGTATATCTCCCCAAACGGTCCTATCTTCATCTCTCTACTCCATTTTTCCTTAACCTAAATTACCCCAAATTCATCTTCTTCTACCTTCCTTCTCTGCAAAGCTTCTGCAAATGGCAAATCTTGATCACCGAAACGACCCAGATTTCACCATGCATCTACACAGGCAACACAACCAGGTTGCTCTGTTAAACTCTGAGAAGGATCCAAGCTTCTCAGATGTTTGTAGGTATCTTTCTTTGTCTCATTATCTCACCTCCCTTACGATTGATCCTCCCCTCTATGAGGATCAGTTGTTTGAGTTCTGGCGGACCTGTTAAGAGGTCACTTTGGACGGGGAGAAGGCACTGTCTGCCACAGTGCAAGGGAGGACACTGTTCATCACTCCAGCCATCATCAACACCCATCTTTAGTTGGATGATGAAGAAGGTCAAATGTCCTTCCCAAAAGCTGCTGTCAACCATTCCTTTGAGCAGATGGGATATGAAGGTGACTTCACAATCAAGACCTTTAGGAAGGGGAAGGTCTCATACCAGTGGAAGTACCTCCTCCATGTTGTCATCCACAGCTTGTCTAACAAACATGGAGGATGGGACCAGATTCCAGAAGACCTCTCCTTCATTGTCCATGGGATGGTTCAAGGGGTCAAATTCAGGTATTCTCAGTTTGTTTTCACAAATTTACTTGCAAATTTGGACTCCCTAGAATATTACATGTTTCCCCGGTATGTTCAACACATTCTCAACTGTGAAATGGGACCACAGTTGAGGGGAACTGGTAATGTTCTTAAACATGCACATATGAGACCCGACATTTTCAAAATATTGAAAAAGCCAACTGTTGGGTTCTCAGGGGTAGAAACAGCCCTTGTCCCAAAAATGTTTGAGCTCATTGCTCAGGGAGACATCCTAGCAGCACTAGCAAGTGATGCACCAACACCCTCTACCTCTCAACCACCACCATCAAGGCCTACCATTACCCTCACTTACCAAAGAAAATCCAAACGAACCCCTGCACCTGCTATTGAGCATATGCAGGCCCCCATATCACAACCCACATAGGAGGAAGTGGACACTAGAGCTCCCACTTCCCCTAAGGAGCAAACCACTCCCATTCTTGACACAATCAGTGCTGAGGTTCCTCATGCTCAGCCTGATGAGCTCACACCTCCTCAAATAGCCTTAAGCCATCACTCTGAGTCTCAACACTTTGGTGATCAACCTTCAGGGGAAAGTTTCCATCCCAGCCTCTTGATCTTAATCAACCCATGCCCAGCCTTGACTTTTACTCTGATGAAGATTTAGGTTTCAGTGAGTACCATGAATCTCTCCTCACCACCCACACTCAAGGTGAGATGAGTACTCCTACCTCACCCACTTCTAGCCCACATCAGACACCACAAACTGAGGTGGATCTCCTTCAGATTGTCCAGGAGATCCATGTGGTAGAGGCTTTCACTGTTGGCAGTGATTACATCTCTAAGACCTCAACCATGGCAACCCAGCCTCTTGAAATAGAGCAGGGGAAATCCAGCAGCCAAGAAACCTATGCTGGTGATGAGGGAGAAGACTCGGGTCCAATCCTCTCATCCCCCTATGATTCTTCATCTGAAGATGAGGGGAGTCTACAACAAAAGGTGCATAAACTCTCAAACATGTGCACCTACTTTGTGTCCAAGATAGCTCACCTGGAATCTTAGGTGACTATCTTGCTGAAAAGGGTCAATGACCAGCAACTTGAGATCATCGATCTCAAGGTAAGCTAGCTGAGAGACAATGAGATCAACTCATCCAGGTCCACAAGAACCTATGGATGTCATGGATCAATCTCCCAGCTCACCTGTGCAAGAGGGTGATGCTACCAAAAAGGGGGAGAAAATCCTAACAATCATAGAACCTGGGAGTTCCTCTTAGAGTATGGACATAGAGGACTCACCATCCTCTCTTGCAGTTGTCCATACTCAGCAACCTCCTCTAGACAGTGATCTATATTTGTTAATACAATAACTGTTTGAGGAGGGAATACCAAGAGCAATGTCTGCCCCTTCTGAGAACCCAATCTGGGTTGGGGGTATGATAGTGAAAGGAAAGCTCTTGTACTCTCTAGAGCTCAGGGTCAACTAGAAATTTTAAACATTTCAAACCTGAGTTTCTATGAGGGTATAAATCTGGTAGATCTAGCACTTTTCAACCTAAGCAACAACAGACAAGCTGCCAGACTAGCCAGTAGAATTCAAGATTGGGTGCTGGAAGAATTCAAAAGGAGATCAGAACTATATACACAGAGGATAGCTGTTGAAAGCCTTTGGTCAACTGGATGTTGAGGTGGACCCTAAGATTAGCTTCAAAGGGAAAGCCTTGACTGAAGGCCCAGAGGCTAAGACTGTGAACCATAAGACAATATCTCCTCCAGCACCCCATACCCTCAGTGAGGCACCAGCTGGTGATGGTGCATCACAACCTCTCTCTAGCCAGAGCTTGACTGTTGAATCCAGCAATGAAGGCCAAAGCTCTCCTCAGCCTGAGTCATCAAGATTAGTACTTGACAAAGGCAAAAGAAAACTAACTGCTAAGGAGATTGAAGAAGAGAAGACAAGGAAGAGGAAGCTGAGGGGAGAGAGTTCAAGTGGTTCCCCAGGATTCATGTAAGCTGCAATTCTGACTGCCCATGTTCCAAACACTAAAGAAGATGAGTTAAGGGCAGCCAGACTTAATTATCTGGGGAACAGGGACTACGACATAGATGAACTCATCTCTCTCCCCTTAGAGGAATTAAATGAACTGGCTGACACTGAGTTGTCAAAGGAGAGGAAGGAAGCTAAGGATACAGCCTTGACCCTCAAGCATAAAGAGGAAATGAGAAGAAAAAGAATATACAAGAATATTCCTGTCCTCTCCCCAGTTCAAAAAAACTCTGAGTCAGAGGCTGTGGCTGCTGATCAACCTCTGGTAGTTAATGAAGAAGAAAAGACAAAGATGATCAACTACCTGAGAGCCACAGGCCTCTACCAGACACATGCACTTCTTCCCTTGCCATATGATTACATACTGTTTGAATCAACAAGCAGCTGGAAGAGCAAGCCAAAAGAAGTAGGCAAGCTGCTAGAAAAAGGGAAAGGGAAGAAGCTGCCAAGTCAAGAGCCATCATCAAGAAAAGTCAGAAAAAGTCTGCAGATAGGTAGAAGATGATGAGCTTCTTGAAGCTGTATGGGTTCTCTGGAAGGAGGCTTGGTCCCATGTCTATGTCCATAATGGATGAGCACATAAGGGTGATCAAGCAGAAGATTAAAAGGGGAGAGCTTGTGGATCTCCACTCACCATCAGAACAAGCTCAACCTGAAGTTGAGGTAAAGGTTGAACCTACAGAGACAACACAACCTGCACCTGAAGCTACATAACAGCCAACTTCATCTTCTAATCCACAATAGGGTTCTCCTCCCTCTCCTTCTGAACCTGGGAGAGAGGAGATCCCAACTGAGAGGAATCCACTGAAGAACCTGGTACTGAAAACCAACCCTCTCAGTTAAAATCATCTGGGAGGAAAAAGAGGATGGCCAAAAGAAGATCCTCTAAGAAAAGAAAAGAAGAAAGGCATCCACCTCCCAAACTCAGGATGAGTCAGAATATCCTGAGGAAGTGCATGAAGAGGGCTCTCAACCAACTCCTATCATAGTAGAGCCTCTCTCTGTTAGAAGACCAATTATATCATGCACATTTGCTGAAGATCCTGATAGATGGTATGTCACTAGAGATCAGGGAGAACAACATGTCTACTTCACTAGTGACATGCTTGAACTCCCTCTGCATGATCTCTATGACATGAGAAGGTACTTCATGGGTCCATAGAATCCTAATCTGCTAATGTAGAAAGGAATTCTGAAGATTCTCATATGGACTATCCCAGTCTGATGACCTTTTTGTTTTGGTAGCATCAGCCTAGGGGAGTTTGTAGGAACCTCTGAGGTTATGAGGCTGATGCAACCAAAGGATACCAAAAAACCAAGTCATCCAACATGCACTAAGGAACAAAGAAGAACTAGCTTCAAAAGTTTTACACACTCAGGTAAAATGCTAAGTGTAAAATCTTCCGAAGCCAATGTTTAAAAGAAACTACTGAGGAAACTTTACACTAAGTGTCAAGTCTTCCAAAGCCGAAGACTCATCTCTTCCGAAGGTTAAAGATGAAGTCTTCCGAAGCTCTCAAGACAAAGTTTTTCGAAGCTGAATAAAGATAAGACTGATTACTTTAGAAGAGAGAGAAAAGACACTTTTTTTGTCAACTTTATCATAAAGCAACCTCATGTCCACTGCATGCTCTGGTGGTTCACCAACTATCATAAGTTGGTGAAACTTCCATGCTTTATGATAAAGTAGATAAGGTCTTTGTCTGCAAGTTTCTATATTTGTTTCTTTTTTGGCTTTTTTGTAATAGGAAAGCCAGTGAGCTATGGCCTGTCATAGTCACTAGTCAAATGGCAATCTGCCTTTTGACTTTAGGCTGATCTTGTTGTCTAGATTAGTCACATCCAACTGTATTTTTGCATATTGATGGTTGTAGGTTTAGTATAAAGAGTCAAAGGTTCTTGTATTTCAAAAATCAGTGCAAACACCTGTAATAGAACCTAAGAAGCAATATACTACTTCCTTGAAAATTATTTCTTGTGTTCTTGCTCTTACTTTACTTGTGTTGTGTATTGTATCATCTGCTTAAAGTTCTAAGTTCCCAATTTGAATTGTTAAGTGATCCTAAAGATCCTCCTAAGTGTGTTAACTAAGTGCAAAGTCCCTTTTAACGGTCCTCATATATATATATATATATATATTATATATTATATATATATATTTATATATATATATATATATATATATATATATATATAACTTTTGTTGACTTTTTTAAGTTTCTCCCAATTTTTTATACGTTTATAACCTTTTCATAATAGATTCATTTTTAAAATAAATTGCACCATAAAATCAAGCATTTTTTCTCTTTAAATTGAGCATAATATTGCTATTTTGTTTACAAAAAGAAAACAAACAATGCGAAATTGTGCTGTATTTTAACGTTTTTATGCTGTATTTCATCAAAACACCACAGAACTATTTATGTTGTATTTTGTCGAAACGTGCGTCACACAACACAGTTTTGGGCTGCTTTGTGTCAAACAACATAGTTTTGTGCTGCTTTGTGTAATATGTTCTATGTTTTCTTGCGTCAAAACAATAAAATATCATGTATTGTTTATGTGATGTATTATGTCAAAACAGCAAACAAGAATAGTAAACCAAAAAAGTTCTGAACTCAATGGTATGATTATATAAATGTTGCTTATCGTGACCGATCTTAGCGGATTACTATACTTCAAAATCTAAAAGGTATCTAAAAGAAAATCATGAAAACAGTTGGGGGTATAGGATTGTGCTGGAGAATAATAATGAATTATTTGATTCCAATGATGAGTTGGGTGGTGGAGCAGTGGCGATATGTCACACCTCAAAATCTACGTGCATGGTTTTACCGCAAGGTGAGTAAACAAACCAGGATCCAAGTCATTAGTTACTCAAAACGATACAATATATAACATTTAGACATATCAGAGTTTAAAACTTTAAAATATTTGCGGAAGCATTTCGTAAATTTTTCAAACCCAAAGTTGTAAATGTAAACTGTGCAAAACACACGCTCAAACCAATGTACGTAAGTATGCAATAAGTTAAATGTAAATCAATGTTTGTTCAAAGCATGCTTAACATGTTAGTGCTTCTATAGGCAACTGCTAGTAACGACCTACGAAAAGCATACTAAAAGTGTCAACACGACGGTTGGTAACTTCAAGAGATTGTAAGTGATCATAAACAATAGCGTTTGTAAAATATAAACAAGTGCATTGAAATAGATAGCTAGTCTAATTTCATTTGTAATGAACAATAGTGATTTCATGATCTAAGCTGGCTATGTTTGTCTGTTCCCTTCCTCCACGAAATACCAAGTCGTGAAGCTGTTAATCGTTTAGGACAATATTGCACCTGCTTGACCTCTAGTCATACGGGTGGGGCTTGTAGGACCCAATAGTACTACCCAAGATTTCCCGCAAGATTTCTTAATTAGCGATCCAAAAGTGTAAGGGCTTTCAATGGTATATCACACTACGTCATACTAAACACATGTTAAAAAACTAAAGCATTTTAAAATAAAGTATGCCTTTCCCCCAAAAAGATAGTAAAATAAAAGTGGGGCATTGAACTCACCTGGTGCCAAACAAACAATAATAGAGAGCTAACGGTGAGTGGAAAGACAACCCTTCAAAGGTTACCTAGAACACGCAAGTACATAAGTACGTGTAAACAGAAAGTTTAACAACCTAAGTGCTCAATAAACACGTTGACCCAAGGGTTTTGGAAAACAAGACTTATTTGACCTAGTTGACCCGTTTGACCCGTTGGTGACATGTTAATTGAAATCTTGTTTGATCAAGTATCGCAACTCATTACACATGATTATCATACAAGTTATTCACGTATGCCAGATTATAAATCTTAAGTTCTATCAAGATCATCATACCAACATAGATTATCATACAACACATGTGAATCTAAATCAAACATGATGCTCAACACAAATATTTACATCCTAACTAACAAATCACACATTGAGTTAAATCATGCACTACATGCCATGTGAAGCCACTGACGACTTCACACCCTAAACCCCGCCAATCCTACTAAATAGAGGCCTCAGATTTGGACGCGTGAATGACGATCATTATCATATTACTCAATAAGATTCATACCAACTAACATACACAACAATGATCTATTATAATACCAAACATGGTTCCATAATCTCCTAACATCACCCAACATCTTGCAATATTCCATAAAACCTAGATTCCCAAGTAATCCATCAAGTATCCACATGATCCAATTAACACATTCTAAGACATTAGACAACACCAACAAGCATTCTAGCATGATCCTAATATCATAAACATGCGCAATTCACAATATCCAATGATTCACATCAATAAAGTTTCCCTTTCGGGAAAGTAGCATCCAAAATCAATCTATCATTCGATTCATTCATGAATTCATCCCCTTTATACCTAATAAAGTTCATACAAATCATCTAGACATGATACACATCATCAAATCATAATAATTCCAAACCTCATGCATAAAAGATACTACTTATAGCAAGGTATGAACAACACGTTAATCCTATAAATTTATTGAATAATCCACGTAAACTAACATCAGTGCAATACAACTAACCTCCTAACATCATCAAACAACTTCAATTTCGACTTTAATCATCTTAATTGAACTAGGGTTCTTCTTGAATGAAACCTAATGAAAATCAATCAAAATCTAACATTTAATCGTGTAATGATCGAGTGTGGCACTTGCTAACACATTGTAGGAACCAAGTCCAAGAAAAATCGATGGAGAATTGTTGCTCTAGAATCAAAATCGCAAGGGAGGGATGGGGATGATGTTGCGGCCGAATGGGGAGGGGTTAGGGAGGGTTAGGATTTAATTTTTGGTAATATTTATTTTTATGATAATTACAAACTTACCTTCCTTATTTAAACTTTATAAAAACCAATCTTTTAACACTTAATAAATAGTTTTTAACTACAAAACTCATAAATTATTAACCAACAATGACAATTATATGTCAACTAACAACAAAACACATGAATCAAATATCACACGTCTTTATGTTACAAAGTAAAATTCACAAATAATATTCAAAATTCATGAATCACATAACCACAAATTAATAATCAAAATTATTAATTAAATTATTATCTGTTAACCATAGATAATTATTATTAGGTCACCAACGTTCAACGACATCTAGTGTGTGCTCACGACACGTGTATGCAAGATCTAACGGAACTAACGGAGTTTGGTAACGAAAAATTACCGGATGTCACATTATCCCTATGTTGAAAAAATTTTCATCCTGAAAATTATGTTACATGGTTGTGTTACATCACTGGTCTACTGCATTGGCACAAGGAAATCGAGTGAGTTGTCACATTATCCCCATGTTGAAAGAAATTTCATCCCGAAATTTAATCATTACCTTCACCGGCTATCGTCGTCGTTTCGAACAAATGAGGATACTTAAGATTTATCTGATCCTCACATTCCCACATGAATTACGGTCCATGTCTTGATTTTCAGCGAACTTTGACTATGGGTATTTTGCTTTGCTTAAGGGTCTTGACTTCACGATCCATTACCTCAACCGGTTCTTTAATAAATCTTAATTGCTCATCTAATTGCACTTCCTCAAGTGGTACAACCAAAGTCTCGTGAGATAAACACTTCATTAGGTTCGAGATGTGAAAAACATTATGAACTCCACTCAACGAGTCAGGCAGATCTAATCGATAGGCTACTATACCATTTCTTTCTGGAATCTCAAATGGTCCAACATATCTCAAATTAAGCTTGCCTCTTTAGCCGAATCTAATCTCGTCATTCCACGGTGAGACTTTTAGTAATACTTTATCTTCGACTTGAAACTCCAAAGGTTTTTGTCGCTTGTCTACGTAGCTCTTCTGTCGGTCTCATGCTGTAGCCATACGATTTCATATCTGAATGACCTTTTCAATAGTTTCATGCACCAATTCAGGACCAGTCAGCTAACTATCACCAACTTCCACCCAACAAACTAGTGATCTACACTTTCTCCCATACAACGCATCAAATGGTACTACCTTAATGCTAGTGTGACAACTATTGTTGTAAGAAAACTCTACTAATGGTAGATGAAATTCTAATTTTTCCTGAAGTCAATCACACAAGCTCACATGTCCTCCAACATTTGAATTGTACGTTTGCTTTGCCCATCAGTCTACGGATGATAGGCAGTACTCATATCAAAACGCGTACCCAAATAATTTTTGCAACGATTGCCAGAAATGGGGAGTATCATGATCCGAAATAATCGAGATTGGTATACCATGTCTCGAAACTACCTCATTCAAGTAAATTTGGGTTAAGTTATCCATTTTATATGTTTCCTTGATTGCCAAGAAGTGAGCAGACTTAGTCAGTCAATCCACAATCACCCATATCGTGTCACAACCACTAGTGCACTCGGGTAACTTAGTGCACCTGTGAATCCAAGGATGGAAACAGGAATTATCAGTTTGATTGAATGAATGATGATCGTGGAATTATCATAACTCGATGTTTAATTAATTGTTTGAGAAATGTAATCATAACACAAATTGATGAACAACAAATAATAGAAATGGAAAACAAGATAAAGTAATACGATAAACAAGTTTGCTTCAATTGATTTCCATTAACAACGAATCGATTACAATTGATTCTGATATTTAGATGATCTAGTAATTGCTAGGTGTTCTTGGTGTTTTGCAATTGCTATTGCTATATGATGATTGTTGGTTAATTGTTATGATTGATATTGGTATTGGTTTTGGTTTTGGTTATTGTTATTCGTTTTGGTTTTTGGTTTTTGGTTTTTGGTTGCCCTAAAAGTGTGCACCCATGCCTTCTATTTATAGGCAGAGGGATTCACTTTTTACATGGAAAAAGGTAAAAATCATGACATGACATGAAATATTCGATTTTGACTAATGTGAAGTCTTCCGTAGATGTTGACTTGATGGCATCACTTCAGACATTTTGACTTGTTGACTTCTTGTGGAGTACTTGATGACTGGAGATCATGCAAGTATTTTGTTCTTCCGTAGGAGTAGGCCTTCCGTAGTAGTTAGCCTTCCGTAGGAGTTAGCCCTTTGATCATCTTGCACTTCATCCGCAGAAGTAAGCTCTTCCGCAGCTACAGCAGCAACTTGATCTCTGGAGGACTTCTTCAATAGATGTGATTATGCTTCCGCAGGAGATCCACGGATGCACATTCCTTGCTCATTTATGCTCTGCAGAACATCTACGGAAGAACAAACTTGTTCATCCGCAAATAGTTCTTGTACTTGGTCAATTTTCCAAATTGCCAAAGTATGATGTTTTCCTGCAATTACACATAAAATCAACACAAATAATATTTGGCTTAACATATATATAGCTTGCATTACTTGAGACAGAGATTTACAAAGGTTCATTACAAGATATGACTAATCATCTAAACCTATACAATAGATCTAGACTTAACAAGTAATAAAATCCATAGAAATCTACTCCCACTTCCACAAAGGAATATCAGGTTGTTGCGGTAACCCAGATGGTTTCTAATACTAAAATTTAACCTCAAAGCAGGTTAAACACTTGCTCATGTATGTAGCTGCATCTTCCTTCATATTAGGCCACCAATAGTGCACCTTTAGATCATGATACATCTTGTCAGAATCATGATGTATAGAATACTTAGACTTGTGTGACTCACTCATAACCAAGTCTCTTAGGTTTCCATATAAGCATACCTAAAGTCTATACATAAAGTAATGAATTCCATCGGCTTTCACTTCAAACTATTTGTCCATCCCACGTAAGGATTCAGATTCAACATTTCTACTTTTAAGGCTTCTATCTTAGCTTCTTTGATTTGTTCAGGCAATTAAGTGCTAATCGTAAGTTGTAAAGCTCTCACCATCGGGGTTTAGCGGTTTCCTTTCTGCTCAAAGCATCAGCGACTACATTCACCTTTTCCTGGGTGATATTTGATAGCACAATCAAAATCATCCAACAATTCCACCGAGTGCCGTTGCCTCATATTTAGCTTTTTTTGTTCAAGGATATGCTGAAGACTCATGTGATCAGTGTAAATAGTGTATTTGGTACCGTATAAGTAATGTCTCTAGATCTTCAACGCAAAGACTACTGCACCTAGTTCCAAATCATGAGTGGTGTAGTTTTTTTCATGAACTTTCAGTGCCTTGAGGCATAGGCTATCACTTTGTCATGTTGCATCAGAACACAGTTGAGTCCTTGAATAGAAGCATCACAGTAAACCACGATGTCATCACTTCTCTCTGGTAATGCTAATATTGATGTGCTACAAAGTTTCTATTTCAACAACTAAAAAGCGACTTCTTGACTCTCTCTCCCTATTTATACGTTGTGCACTTATGGGTCAAGGCAGTAAGAGGTTGATTGATCTTAGAGAATCCCTCAATGAATATCCTACCAGTCCAAGAAATTTTCATATCTCACTAGGCGTCTTGGGAATTGATGTAACATCCCACATTGGTTGGGAAGGTGAACGAATGCTTCTTTATAAGGGGCTTGAGACCTTTCCCACTGTGACGCGTTTTGCCTGGGCGATGGTGGTACGTCCCGGTCCAGGTGAAAACAAAACCGTGAGGCGATGGTGGTTCGTCCCGGCCAAATCGGAAAATATCATGGTGCGGTTATGCTGGGTTACATATGGTATCAGAGCCAGGGCCTGGCCGGTGTGCCAGCGAGGATGCTAGGCTCCCTAAGGGGGATGGATTGTAACATCCCATATTGGTTGGGAAGGTGTACGAAGGCTTCTTTATAAGGGGCTTGAGACCTTTCCCACTATGACGCGTTTTGCCTGGGCGATGGTGGTACGTCCCGGTCCAGGTGAAAACAAAACCGTGAGGCGATGGTGGTTCGTCCCGACCAAAGAGGACAATATCATGGTGCAGTTACGTTGGGATATTACAATTGACCAAACTTTATCGCCTCAATCTTTGTAGGATCCATATGAATTCCCTTTCGTTAACAATATGACCCAATAATTGCACTTCCCGACTCTAGAAATCACAATTTCAAAACTTGTCGTAAAGCTGTTCCTTTCTAAGCAGTTCTAAGATTAGGCGTAGGTGCTCTTGGAATAGATCAATATGTCATCGATAAACATGATAACAAACTGATCAAGATAGGGTTTTCACACACGATTCATGAGATCCATGAATTCTACTAGTGCATTAGTCAACCCAAATGGCATGACCAAAAACTCATAATGACCATAACGAGTATGGAATTCAGTTTTCAAGTTGTCTTCCACTTGAACTCTTAGTTGATGATAGCTAGACCTTAAATCAAACTTAGAATAATAGCTTGATCCTTGAAGTTGATCAAACAAATCATCTATGCGAGGCAAAGGGTATCGATTCTTGACTGTAACTTTTCCAATTCTCTGTAATCGATGCACATTCAGAATGTGTCATCCTTTTTCTTAACAAAGAGAACAGGGCCCCCCACGGTGATGATCTTGGTCGAATAAATCCTTTATCCAACAAGCCTTGAAGCTGTACTGATAGTTCCTGTAGTTCGTTCGGTGCTAGCCGTTAAGGTTCTCTCGCAATTGGAGCTGCTCCGGGAGTCAAATCGATCTAAAACTCAACTTGACGATGAGGTGGTAGTCCAGGCAGATCCTCTGGAAACACCTTTATAAAATTACGAACTACTAGAATATCCTCTATCTTCTTTTCCTCTTGCTGCTTATAGTCACAAGGGCTAATATGGCTAAGCGACCCTTGCGTAGCCACTTCTACGCTTTCATAAGGAATATGACGCCTATCATTGCACCATTTTTTTCGCCCTTAACTGAAATAATTTCTCCACCCATGAGAGGAATATGAATGACCTTCTCATGATAAATGACATCCGCCTGCGTCTAGGACAGTAAATCCATGCCCACGACCACAGCGAAACTCCCAAGTGTAACAAACATGAGATCGATATCAAATGTAAGACTAGCAAGTTCTATCTTGCAACCCTTAAGGATATGCGTAACGTAATTTTTTAGCATCAGCTAATTCTATGGAATATTTAGATTCCAACGTAGAAGGCATATCACTTAAGAGACTACTAAACTTAGTAGAGATAAAACTTCTATTGGTCCAGTATCAAACAGCATAATAGCAAAATGACCATTAACAAGAATTTACCAGTAATAGTAGTAGGGTCGTTTAGAGCCTCACCTATACCCTTGACAAAAGCTCTCTCCTTGGCTCCACCATTATTGCCACCATTATCGTCACCATTGCCACCATTGTTGTTGTTGTTGCCACCATTCCCAGCACCATTCCATTCTTCTTCAGTTGAGGACAGTTCCTCTTATAATGCCCTTCTTTCCCACATTCAAAGAAGCCTTTTGTGTTTCTTGCATCTGCTGGGGCTTTTTCATCGACTCACCACGGCAATCCTTAGCCGTGTGTCATGCGTATTCACAATGCTGGAATTGAAAGTTGTCACATCTACCAGTGTGATGGTAGTTGCATCGGCTGCACTTTGGATACTTCCCCATGTATCCACCTTGTCCTTGATTTGAGGAAGATGGCTGATTAAAGTTACGGATGTTATCGAACCTTTTCTTTTGATGCTGGCTGTTAGAAGATGAGCTCTTACTCCCAGAGTTATCCACTTGCGCTTGTTGTCAGGCACACTTGCCACGGTTCCCCGTTTGGGTAGCTTTCCTCTACTCCACTGCTTGGTTCGTCAGCTTATGAGCTAGCCGGATAGTCTGCTGAATAGTGGTGGGGTTTGGAGCAGTCACCATACTTTGTATTTATGGCACCAACCCACGCAGATAGAGCTCGATTCTCTTGATTCGGCTTTATCATTCCAGGACAGAGAGTCGCCAACTTGTGTGACCTAGTAGTGTAAGCCTCAATCTCAGATCCCTCCATCTTTAATTGCCAGAATTTAGGCTCCAACTTCTGGACTTCATCTCGAGGACAATATTCCTCCATCATCATAGCTTTGAACTTGTCCCATGGTAAAGCATTAGCCATTGCTTGGAACAACATCTGTACTTGAGCGCTGCACACTCCAAAGTTCCCATGGCATATTTCACTTGATTCGCCGCCAGACAATTGCACTTGGCTAAGACCGACTCGGTCTTCTCATACCATCGCACTAGACCCATGGCTCTTTCAGCTCCACTATAGGTGATAAATGCCTTGTACATGCATGCTAGCGATCCTGAATTCAACAATTCAGAATGTTTAATCAAACCAATGGATTAAGCGTTTAACGGAATATTTATGTAAGTGATGAACGGGGTCATTGTTACCTCCAAGCTGAGCAGCTTGAGCGTTAACCGCGGCTTGCATGTGTTCATTAATAAGAGCTACTATCAGCTGGGGTCATGTGCACAGCACTGGTGCCCATCCTCCACATCCTCTTCCACGCCCGTTCATATTTCACTTTACATTCACCAATACAATAATGAGTAACATCCAACATATTAATCTCATTGAAGTATGGTAAATAATAAGAAATAATGAATTTGTCAAAGCCACAACATTTATAACCAAAATAATAACTCATGATAAATAAATTGTATGTAACTCAGAAAATATCCAATCAGTGTCAAAATTTCAAGTTTTTCAGTTGGGTGAGAAACAAACCTTCCCACATAGGATTTTAAAAAAACACCATGTAGTCCAAGTCAGATGAATAAAGTAAATCAGTCTAACACTTCAGACCCATCACTATCCTCTTCCATCTCTTCCGGTTCCTCCTCAGGCTCCTCCTCCGGCTCTTCCTCTGGTTCTTCCTCGGGTTCCTCCTCCAGCTCGTCCTCTCGATCTTCTTCTAGTTCCTCCCCAGGTACCTCCTCTAGTACCTCCTGAGGTGCAAGCTAGTTTTCCAACTCATGTATACAAACTATAGTATCATGAAGTTGATAGCGCGTCGCATTCAGAGTAGATGTCAACTCAGCAACCTATCCACGTAGAGCCTGAATCTCTCTTGTCTGGCCATCCTGGCGTCCTTGTATATCATGCCACAAGTCTTCCATCTCCTCGTACACTCTACTATCATGCTCTTGTCGCGCATCCAACCTTTCAAATTTCTCCTCGACATTTCGTCGCAGTCGGTCATATGAGGCCACCACAGTGGCGATAACCCTATAAGGGGTGCAAGGTAGGGGGTATAATATGGACTCGCTAGTCACGGTAGGGATCGCAAATGGAGCACACTCCTTTTCCAGCATCTTGATCAGTGTAGTATGGTACCAGTTCCAATTGTCAAGATCAGCCATGTCCCGCTCAATCATAGACTCGCCGGTAAGATACGCATCAGATATAAACACAGGGGGCCAAGAACCATAACTCATAGATGAGAAGGAATAGTAGGAACCTCGGGTTCCTTTCTGGGCGTGTGTCGAAGAGGGGATGAAGATAACGATGATGCCATACTGCAGTGTATTTGATGTGTATACCAATGAGTATACAGTAAAAAATAAGTAACGAGTAACTAACTAACTGTGTGCGGTTATAGACTAGTGTGTATGCAACCTAGTTCCGTATAACCAATTACTCGGATACCAATCTGTCACACCCTCAAAATCGACGTGCAGGGTTTTACCATGAGGCGAGTGAACAAACTAGGATCCAAGTCATTAGTTACTCAAAATGATATTATATGTAACATTTAAAACAAATCAGAGTTTAAAACTTTAAAACATTTGCGAAAGCGTTTCGTAAAATTTTCAAACCCAAAGTAATAAATGTAAACTGCGCAAAACACGCGCCCAAACCAATGTACATAAGTATGCAATAAGTAAATGTAAATTAATGTTTATTCAAAGCATACTTAACACGTGAGTGTTCCTATGGGCAGCTACTAGTAACGACTTGAGAAACACATACTAAAAGTGTCAACACGACGGTTGGTGAATTCAAGATTTTGTAAGTGATCATAACAATAGCGTTTGTAAAATATAAACAAGTGCATTGAAATAGATAGCTAGTCTAATTTCATTAGTAATGAACAATAGTGATTTCGTATTGAAGCTGGCTATGTTTTTCTGTTTGCCTTCCTCCATGACATACCAAGTCATGATGCTGTAGTCGTTTAGGACAATATTTCACCCGCTTGACCTCTAGTCATACGGGTGGGGCTTGTCAGACCCAGTAGTACTGACCAAGATTTCCCACTAGATTCCTTAATTAATGATCTGAAAGTGTAAGGGCTTTCAATGGTATATCACACTATGTCATACTAAACACATGCTATAATAGAAAAGCGTTTTAAAATAAAATATGTTTTTTCCCTCAAAAAGAGTAAAATAAAAGTGGGGTATTGAACTCACCTGGTGCGCAACGAACCAACAAATAGAGAGCTAACGGTGAGTGCAAAGACAACCCTTCAAAGGTTACCTAGAACACGTGAGTACATAAGTACGTATAAACAGAAAGTTTAATAACCCTAAGTGCTCAATAAACACGTTGACCCAAGGGTTTTGGAAAACAAGACTCATTTGGCCTAGTTGTCCTGTTTGACCCGTTGGTGACATGTTAATTGAAATCTTGTTTGATCAAGTATAGCAACTCATTACACATGATTTTCATACAAGTTATTCACGTATGCCATATTATAAATCTTAAGTTCTATCAAGATCATCATACCTACATAGATTATCATACAGCACATGTGAATCTAAATCAAACATCATGCTCAACACAAATATAATTACATCCCAACTAACAAATCACACATTGAGTTTAATCATGCACTACATGTCATGTGAAGCTATTGACGACTTCACACCCTAAACCCCGCCAATCCTACTAAGTAGGGGCCTCATATTCGCACATGTGTATGATGATTATTATCACATTACTCGACAAGATTCATACCAACTAACATACACAACAATGATCTATTATAATCCCAAACATGGTTCCATAACCTCCTAACATAACCCAACATCTTGCAATATTTCATAAAACCTAGATTTCCAAGTAATCCATCAAGTGTCAATATGATCCATTTAACGCATTCTAACACATTAAACATCATCAATAAGCATTCTAGCATGATCCTAACATCATAAACATGCCTAATTCACAATATCCAATGATTCACATCGATAAAGTTTCTCTTTCGGGAAAGTAACACCCAAAATCAATCTATCAACCGATTCATTCATGAATTCATCCTCTTTATGCCTTAGCAAGGTTTTAACAACACGTCAATTCCATAAATTTCTTGCATAATCCACGTAAACCAACATCAATGCATTACAACTAACATCTTAATATCATCAAACAACATCAATTTCGACTTTAATCATGTTAATTGAACTAGGGTTCTTCTTGAATCAAAAACAATGAAAATCAATCAAAATAACCTTCAATCGCGTAATGATCGAGTATGGAACTTGCTAACATGTTGTAGGAACCAAGTCAAAGCAAAATCGATGGAGAATTGTTTCTCTAGAATTAAAATCGCAAGGAGGGATGTGGGTGATGTTGCGGCCAAATGGTGAGGGTTTAGCGAGGGTAGAGTTTAATTTTTGGTAATATTTAGTTTTTATGGTAATTACAAACTTAACCCTCCTTGTTTAAACTTTATAGAAACCAATCGTTTAACACTTTTTAAATAGTTTTTAACTAGAAAAACCTATGAATTATTAAACAACAATAATAATTATATATTTCAACTAAAAACAAACACGTGAATCAAATATCATACGTCGTCACGTTACAAAGTAAATTCACAAATAATATTTAAATTCATGAATCGCATAACCACAAATTAATAATCAAAATTTTTAATTAGATTATTATCTGTTAACCATAGAGAATTTTTAGTTCAACGATAACTAGTGTGTGCTCAAACCACGTATATGCAAGACCTAACGGAACTAACGGAGTTTCGATAATGGAAAATTACCGGATGTCAGAAGATGGAGGTATCAACCATGGAAAGAGAAAGGTAGAATTTAAAGATTAGGATTGTACTGGATTTTGTCAAAATATAAAAAATAGAAGGAGGGATAATTATGTTTTGACTAAATACCCTTTAACTCTCTTTTTAATTGTGTCATATGTCATGATCTTATTGCTTCTTATCATACTTAGAAAAAACTTATTTCTTTTTTTTTGAATGGTAATTATTACTTATTTGAACCTCTATTTATATATATATATATATATACACACACACACACAAAAACAAATATATGACCATGATCTTTTCAAGACTTCTAAAGATAATAAGAACTGAAAGAACTAATCTTAATCATTGATTTATAAAAATTTAAAGTTTGTATTTATTTCATTGATAACTCCCTTATTTACGTCCTCTAATTATGGAATTTAAATTTTTTTCAATTGACTAGAATTCTCATATTAGTAATCATATCATCGATCATCTTCGTATCATTGGTCATCATCTTCAATTGAATTCAAAAATCAATATTCATAATCATTCCAGAGATCATGTGTTATATTTTCAATTTCCACCGAAATTCAAAATCTAGTTTAACATTGCACTTGATTTCAATCAAAATTTCATCATTAATAATCGGTTTCACTGTTACAAGCAATTCAAAGATTCAAGGATTCAAGGATTCAACGTTTGATTAGATTGTCATCATTGTTTCGATTTTATCTAATTTATCATCTTTGTGGTTGTAGAAAACTTTGATTTTCTTTAAATTTAAAGCTTCTGTCGATTTTTTCAATCTTCCAAGCTAATGCTTTTTATTATATTATTTGAGATTTATGATTCTAAATTAGTGTATCTTATCATTTAAATGTGTACAATAAATTATTGCTAAAGTTGTCTTAATTGTTTGGATCAATCGTTTCTCTAACTGAACCTCTTGTTATAGCATTGTTTTTATAAATTATATTTTTGATGTTTTAATGTAGCTGTTCTATTGTTTTAGTTTAAATAGTATAGATTAAATTACTTGTTTTACTTGTTAACCTGTTTTATATTTATGATTTTTTTTTGTATGTATATGAAAACAGGTAAGTTGCATACTAAACCTGTCGCTAAAAAAGGGTGTTGTTAAGGAATTTATTGCACATTCTTAAGACAAAGAAATATCCTATGTGCCACCATAAGGATTCATAACAAAAGATGTGGAATAAGCAAGCATTGGATTGGCTCGGTGAGAGTTATTTACAAAAGTCGAAAATCCAAAAGAATTTGCAGGACATGTTATATGTGGAATGATAAGCAAGATTCTCGTAATTATATATATACATATATTTTCAATTACATTTACATGTGTCTAAAACCAACTTTACATAGATGAATAGTATTGGCATATGCGTAAATTGCATACTTGTCATTTGCTTTTAAAATCACACGCTATTTACATATACATAAATCCACAAATGGACAATCTGTTTACATAAAAGTAAATGTTTTATATATGGGAAATCCGACTGGTTGCATATACATATGGATAGAAAAATACATTGAGTTATTTCTTTTTTACATATACGTAAAATTTGTTGTTTACATATGTGTAAATCGTCCACATACATATGTCCAGTACCTCTATGTCTTGAGTTGCACATTTTTGCTTACATCTTTTTTTTAATTGTATTGTTGTATGATGGCTTCAATGTCATATTCACTTGAATAATAGCAATACTAAAGATCGAGACCAAAAAAGTAAATAATAATAAAAAGGAGTATTTACATCAAGGAACAAATTATATAGAAAATAATTATAAAAGAACATACAAAAAAGCACCAACGATTCTAAAGTGTTTATTTGTTAGTAAATCTCAAATTAGCATTCAAAACCCCAAACACACAATCAAATCAAAATGATAATGACATAAATAAAAACAATTCAAAGTACATAATATAAATCTAAACAGATAAAAGGATTAAATGCAACTCGTACTTATAGTTCGTAACTTCGTACACTTTTAGTTACCATGAACTCAATTTTTCTAGCAAATATACCCTATTGTGTTTTTACGTTAATGTAAATATATAAATTAGGATTATGTATAACTAAATCAACTTCCTTTCTCTAGCCAAACATGCACGTTAATGTTTTTAAACCCAAATAATACTTACCAGTTCAAACACACACACACACTACGTATATTTTCATCGTGCAAATTACATATTAAGGTTATTTAACTGTAAGTCATCTTGTTACTTTATAAATTGGAGCTTTTTTCCTATTTTTTCATCACGTGAACATCATTCGAACAAAAATATAAACCCCAGAACAATCCAATTACAATTCTAGCTCTAATAGGGTTTTGAAATATTTTAGGAATGTTAGAGTAAAAATCAGGATTCTTTAAAACTGATCTTGGTAATTTAATAGTCATACTTTTTTGATTGTTTACTATCCAGTAGAATCTCTATAACAAATGATCATTGGTTCAACTGGCTAAGGTGAGGTACCCATGTGACATCCGTAATTTTCTGTTACCAAAATTCCGTTTGTTTCGTTTGTTCTTGCATACACGTGTTGTGAGCACACACTAGCCGTCGTTTAACGTTTTTGACTTAATAATAATTAACTTTGGATAAAAAATCATAATTTAATATAAAATTTTGGTTATAATATGTGCTTATGTGATTCATGAAATTTTATGTATTATTTATGAATTTTGCGTTATAAAGTGTGAGTTGTGAAATATGATTATTTTGTTGATTAATAATAATACATGTTATTATAGTTAAACTTATTTAAAACTATAATAAGTATTAGTTTTTATAAAGTTAAACATGGATGGTTTATTTGGTAATTATTCCAAATAATATTACTAAAAATCAAACCCTAGCCCTCCCTCCCCAAACACCCCCCCCCCCCCCCCCCCCCCCCCGTACGGCCATACCCCCCATCCCCATTCCCTTTTACGATTTTGAGAATGAACAACCATAATCCATTCGATTTTGATTAGTTCCAAGTGTTACAACGTGTTACCAAGTGCAAGTGTTGATCATTACACAATTTAAGGTGAGTTTTTAACAAATTTTTCATGGGTTTTGATTCAAGAACAACCCTAGTTCAATTGGCATTGAAAATTTGAAATTGATGTTGTTTGATGATGCTATGATGTTTGTTGTATTGTACTGATGTTAGTTTACGTGGATTATACATGAATTTCATGGAATTAACATCTCGTTCATATATTGCTATAAGTAGAAACTTTTGTTCATGAGAATTGGGAATTTGATGAATTGTTGATGTTTATTATGCTTAGATGATTGCTATAAACTAATTAGACATCAATTGATGAATTCATGATTGGATTGGATGATACGTTGGTTGTTGGGTGTTACTTTCCCGAAAGGGAAAGTTTATTGATATGCTTGTTTGGATTTTTTGAATTGGGCATGCATATGGTGTTAAGATCATGCTAGAATGCTTGTTGATTGTATGTAATGTGTTAGAATGTGTTAGTTGGGACATTTGGGTGCTTTGATGGATTATTTGGGAAATTTAGGGTCTATGAATGGAAAATGTATAATGTGTTGGGTTTATGCTAGAATGGTAAGAAATTATGCTTGATTATAATATGTCATTGCTATTTATGTCAATGTGTTTTTATTGGTATGAATCATGATAGGGAATGTTATGATGAATATCATACACGCGTGCGAATCTGAGGTCCCTAGTTGGTAGGATTGGCAAGGTTTAAGGTGTGAAGTAGTGAGTTGCTTCACATGACATGTTGTGCGTGATTAAATCAATGTGTGATTTGTTAGTTTGAATTCATTTATATTTATGTTGAGCATGATGATTTGTTGAGATTCGCATATGCTGTAGATAATCTATGTTAGTATGATGATTTTGAACGAATATAAGGTTCATAATGTGATATTGTGAATTGTTTGCATGATAATCATGGGTAATGAGTTACTATACTTGATCAAACAAGATTTCAATTAATATGTCACCAACGGGTCAAACGGGTTAAACGAGTCAACTAAGTCAAATGTGTCATTGCTTTCCAAAGCACTTGGGTCAAGATGTTAATTGAGCACTTAGGGTTTGTTAAGCTACTTTGATTACACGTACTTATGTACTCACGTGTTCTTGATAAGCTTTGATGGTTTCTCTTCACCCATTGTTAGCTTCGCTTATTATGTACGTTTGCAAATTAGGTGAGTTCAATGCTCCACTTTTATAAAATCTCTTTTTGGGGGAGATAGCATACTTTTTACAAACGATTTACTGTTCTAAGTTGTGTATAGTATAGCATAGTTCATTATATCATTGTAAGTCCTTACACTCAGATCGTTGATTAAGAAAACTAGTCGGAAATCTTAGGAAGTACTACTGGGTCTGACAAGCCCCATCATACGACTGGAGGTCAAGCAGGTGCAATATTGTCCTAAACGACTAACATTGTCACGACTTGGTATGTCGCGGCGGAAGGCAAATAAACGAACATAGTCAGCTTCGATCGCGAAATCACTATGGCCATTACTTATGAAATTAGATTAGCTATCTATTTCAATGAATTTACTTATATTTCACAACTGTTTATTTTTGATAAACACAAACTCTTCAACTCACCAACCTCGTATTAACACTTTAGCATGTTTTTCTCAGGTTGTGATTAGCAACTGCATCTAGAGCACTCACGAGTCTAGCATGCTTTTGAAAAACTATTCGTTTACATTTGGGTTTTATTATATACTTTCAAATAATGGTTGGTGCACGTGTTTTGTGCAATTTTTACATTCTAGTACTTTGGTTTGACTTGTTTACTAAACGCTTCCAAACGCTTTAAAATTTTAAACTCCAAGCCTTTTAATGTTACATATAGTTTTGCTCTGAGTAGCTAATGACTTGGGATCCTAGCTTGTTTACACGCCTCACGGTAACCCCACACGTGGATTTTAAGGGTGTGACAGATAGGTATCAGAGCCATTGGTTATAGGAACTAGGTCGCATACACACTAGTCTTATAACCGCACACAGTTAGTTAGTTACTCGTTACTTATTCCATTACTTTATACTCATTGAATGCATATCACGTACACTGCAATATGGGCAGGATCGGGTAAGGGTACTTGTAACAGCCCCTCATAACCGCACCATGATATTGTCCGCTTTGGCCAGGACGAACCACCATCACCTCACGGTTTTGTTTTCACCTGGACCGGGACGTCCCACCATCGCCCAGGCAAAACGCGTCATAGTGGTGAAGGTCTCAAGCCCCTTATAAAGAAGCCTTCGTCACCTTCCTGACCAATGTGGGATGTTACAATCCACCCCCCTCAGGGAGCCCAGCGTCCTCGCTGGCACACCGGCCTGGCCCTGGCTCTGATACCATCTTAACAGCCCAGCGTAACCGCACCATGATATTGTCCGCTTTGGCCGGGTAACCACCATCCCTCACACTGATAAAGCGGATCATTACTTCATAGGAAACTGGTAACTTAAACAGATGATACTAAGAACACAAGTAAATTAAAGAGACAGAACTAAGAATAACACAAGAACACAAGATTGGTTTCAAGGATGTTGTATATTGATCTCAAGTTCTTTTACAAGTGTTACAAAGCATAAAGAAATTACAAGGACCTGAGACACTTTTATACTACAACCTACAACCGTCACTTACATGTAAAGATAGTTGGGATTTGACTAATCTAGACAACAAGATCAATCTAAAGTCAAAAGGCAGATTGCCTTTTGACTAGTGACTATGACATGCCATAGCTCACTGACTTTTCCTAATACAAAAAGTCTACAGGAACAAGTAAGGTAAGTTACAGACAAAGACCATTCCTACTTTTTGATAAAGCATGGAAGTTTCACCAACTTGTGTAAAGTAGGTGAACCACCAGAGCAGGCAGCGGAAAGTGTGTCAGCTTTATCAAAAGTTGATTCAGAGAAAGCATATTTTCTCTGTCCTCTAAGAAATCAGTCTTCACAGCTTCGGAAGACTTTGTCTCTGAAGCTTCGGAAGATTTCATCTTTGGCTTCGGAAGATGCTGGTCTTTGGCTTTGGAAGATTTCACACTTAGAATAATTTTCTGTTTGAGTGTGAAACTTCCGAAGTAACTCTTTCTGAACTGTTAGCTTCGGAAGATCTTACACTTAGACACATTTGAGAGTGTAAGACTTCCAAAGCTAGTTCATCTTTGTTCCTTAGTGCATGCATGGAATACTTGGTTGTTCTGGCTTGTTGGTTGCATCAGCCTCATAATCTTCAGATGAGCTTACAAACTCCCCCTAGGCTGATGCTACCAAAAGAGAGAAGTTCTTCAGATTTTGATAGTCCACATTAGGATCCTCAGCATACCTTTCTTCATCATTAGGTCTGGATCCTTCAGACTAACATAGAACCTTCTTATGTCAAAGAGATCATGCAGAGGAAGATTGAGCATGTCTTCTGAGGAATAGACATGCATGCCTTCCTGATCTCTTATGACATACCATCTGTCTTGATCTTCATCATAAGACCATGACATAATTTGTCTTCCAACAGCAAGAGGCTCTACTATGATTGGAGTTTGTTGAGAGACCTCTTCATGCACTCCCTCAGGATGCTCTGACTCATCCTGAGGTTGGGAGGTGGATGCCTTTCTTCTCTTCTTCCTTGAGGATGATCTTCTGGCCATCCTTTTTCTTCTCCCTGATGATTTTAACTGAGGGGACTGGTCTTGAGTACCAGGTTTTTAGTTGAGTCCCCCTCAGTTGGGATCTCTCTCTTACAGGTTCAGAAGGAGAGAGAGGAGGACCCTGCTATGGATCAGAAGATGAAGTTGGCTGAGATGCAGCTCCAGGTTCAGGTTGTGTTGTCTCAGTGGGTTCAACCTTCACCTCAACTTCAGGTTGAGCTGGACTTGGTGGAGAATGCAAGTCCACCAGCTCTCCCTTCTTTATCTTCTGCTTGATTACCCTGATATGCTCATCCATTATGGATAGAGACATAGGGCCAAGCCTCCTTCCAAAGAATCCATACAGCTTCAAGAAGCTCATCATCCTTTGTCTGTCAGCAGACTTCTTTTGGCTTTTGTGGATGATGGCCCTTGACTTTGCAGCTTCTTCCCTTAATCTTTTCTTTTAGCTTGTTTTTTCTCTTTTAGCTTTTTCTTCCATCTGCTTATTGTATTCAAACAATATGTACTCAGATGGTAAGGGAAGAAGTGCATCTGCCTGATAGAGACCTGTGGCACTCAGGTAGCTGATCATCTTTATCTTTCTTCTTCAGTTGCTACCTGAGGTTGTTCAGTGGCCACAGTCTCTGGCTCAGGACTTTCTTGAACTGGGGAGAGGACAGGAATGTTCTTGTAGAGTCTTTTCAGCCTCATTTCTTCCTTGTGCTTGAGGAGCAATGCTGCATCCTCAGCTTCCTTCCTCTCCTTTGACAACTCTGTGTCAGCCAGTTCATTCAATCATCTAAGGGGAGAGAGATGAGTTCATCAACATTATAGTTTCTGGTTCCCAGGTAGTTTAGCCTGGCTGCCCTTAACTCATCTTCTGAGTGTTTAGCCTGGGGGCAGCCCTGATTGCAGCTTCCATAAACCCTGGGGAACCACTTGAACTCTCTCCCCTCACTTCCTCTTCCTCTCTCTCTTCTCCTCCTCAATCTCCTCAGGAGTCAGTTTCCTTTTGCCTTTGTCAACCACAGGCTTTGGTGACTCAGGCTGGAGAGAGCTTTGGCCTTCATTGCTTGGTTTAGCTGTCAAGCTCTAGCCAGAGAGAGGTTGTGAAACACCATCACCAGCTGGTGTTTTACTGAGGGTAATGCGTGCAGAGGGAGATCCAGTCTCAAGGTTCATTGGTTCAACCTCTGGGCCTTCAGTCAAGGTTTTCCCTTCGAAGCTAATCTCCGGGTCTACCTCAACATCCAGTTGACTAAAGATCTCGCCTGCTAGCCTCTGTCTATATAATTTTGATCTCAATTTAAACTCCTCTAGCACCCTGTCTTGGATTCTTTCTGCCAATCTTGCTGCTTGTATGTTATTGCTTGGGTTGACAAGTGGCAGATCTACTAAGTTGATGCTCTTATAGAAACTCAGGTGTGAAATGTTGAGAACTTCTAGTTGACCCTGAGCTCTAGAGATCACAAGAGCTCTCCTATTACTGTCATACCCCCAACCCCAGATTGGGTTCTCAGAAGGGGCAGACATTGCTCTTGTATTCCCTCCTCAAACAGTTGTTGAATGAGCAAATGTAGATCACTGTCTAGAGGAGGTTGCTGAGTATGAACATCTGCAAGAGAGGATGGTGATTCCTCTATGTCCATACTCTGGAAGAACTCCCAGGTTCTGTGATTGTAAGAATTTCTCCCCCTTTTTGGTAGCATCACCCTCTTGCATAGGTGAGCTGGGAGATTGATCCATGACATCCACAGGTTTTGTGGACCTGGATGAGTTGTCCTCATGGGTCTCTCAGCTAACTTGCCCTTGAGATCGGTGATCTCAAGTTGCTGGTCATTGACCCTCTTCTGTAAGATAGTCACCTGAGATTCCAGGTGAGCTATCTTTGAAACAAAATAGGTGCAAAGATGTGACAGTTTGTGCACCTTTTTTTGCAGACTCCCCTCATCTTCAGATGAAGAATCATTGGGGATGAGAGAATTGGACCTAAGTCTTCTTCCTCACCACCAGCATGGGTTTCTTGGCTGCTGGATTTCCCCTGCCCAATGACAACTTCCAGAGAAGTGTCAAGAGGCTGGGTTGCCATGGTAGAGGTCCTAGTGATGTTATCACTTGCAAAGTGATAGCCTCTGCCATATGGATTTCCTGAATAAGTTCAGGACGATCCACCTCAGTAGGGGGTTGCTGATGTGGGCTAGAGATGGGGGAAGCAGGAGTACTCATCTCTCCTTGAGTGTGGGAAGAGAGGAGAGACTCATGGTACTCACTGAAGCCCAAATCTTCATCAGAATAGAAGTCAAGGCTGGGAATGGGGCGGTTTAGATCAAGAGGTTGGGGATGGTAGCTTTCCCCAGAAGGTTGATCACTAGAGTATTGAGACTCAGAGTGATGGCTTAAGGTTGTTTGGGGTTGTGAGCTCATCAGGCTGAGCATGAGGAACCTCAGCACTGAGTGGTGGAAAGATGGGAGTGGTCTGCTCCTCAGGGGAAGTGGGAGCTCGAGATTCACTTCCTCCTGTATGGGTTCTGATATGGGGGCCTGCACATGCTCAGTAGCAAGTGCAGGGGTTCGTTGGGATTTCTTTTGTAGGTGATGGTGATGGTAGGCTGTGTTTGAGGTGGGTGAGAGGTGGAGGGTGTTGGTTCAACACTAGCTGGTGCTGCTAGGTTTTCACCCTGAGCAATGAGCTCAAACATTTTTGGGACAAGGGCTGTTTCTACCCCAGAGAAGCAACAGTTGGCTTCTTCAAGATTTTGAAGATGTCGGGCCTCATTTGTCCTATTTTAAGAATATTACCTGTTCCCCTCAACTGTGGTCCCAACTCACAGTTGAGAATGTGTTGAACATACCTAGGGAACATGTAATACTCTAAGGAGTCCAAGTTTGCAAGTAAATTAGTATATACAAATGAGAGTACCTGAACTTGACCCCTTGTACCATCCCATGGACTATAAAGGAGAGGTCTTCTGGAACTTGATCCCATCCTCCATGCTTGTTAGAAAGGCTGTGAATGACGACATGGAGGAGGTATTTCCATTGAGATGAGACCTTCCCCTTCCTGAAGGTTTTGACTGAGAAGTCACCTTCATAGCCCATCTGCTGAAAGGAGTGGTTGACAGCAGATTTGGGAAAGGACAGCTCACCTGCTTCATCATCCAGCTGCAAATGGGTGTTTATGATGGCCGGAGTGATGAAAACTATCCTCCCCTGCACTGTAGCAGACAGTCCTTCTCCCCGTCCATGGTGACCTCTTGAGAGGTCCTCTAGAACTCAAGCAACTGATCTTCAAAGAGAGGAGGATCAATTGTAAGTGAGGTGAAGTAGTGAGACAAGAAAGGTACCTACACACATCTGAGAAGCTTGGATCCTTCTCACAGTGTAACAGGGCAACCTGATTGTGTTGCCTGTGTAGGTGCATGGAAAAATCAGGGTCGTTGCGACGATCAATGTTGGCCATTTGAGGAAGCTTTACAGTGAAGAAAGGAAGAAGAAGATGAAATTTGGGGGTAATTTAGGGTAAGGATCAGTGAGAGTAGAGAGACAAATAGAACCGTTTGGAAGATATATGTTGTGGATTTGAGACAAAGTTATGACAAAAAGATAAACTTTGAAATCCGCAAGTGGGTCCTACTTCTGAAAAAGTGCGCCCAAAAAGTTAGTTTTCTTGGAAGTTGTAAAACTTCCGAAGACAATTTTGGCTTCGGAAGCTTTGTAGCAAAGCTTCCGAAGGCAATTTGCTTCGGAAGATATTTCAAAGAATTTTGAAATTTGGCTTCGGAAGATATTTGTTCTTTGAATGCATTTAAGTGCTTATATACAAATTTAAGCTTCGAAAGATACTCCAAGAATTTCTTCCAAAGGTAAATTTGAGGTAAGCTGTTAAATGATTTAAAGACATAAATTTCTTCCGAAGGAAATTTGAGTTCTTCCGAAGGTAAATTTTCACAAATCTAAGGAATATCAGTTAAAAGTTAGTTTTCTTCAAAAGAGAACAGGGCTTATGAGGTGATCTAATAGACAACTTAGGACACACAATTTTAGGAAATAAAGTTGATTAAGTTATTAAAGAAAATCTATTCAAAGTTAATCATCCCAATAGCTGATACAAGATATTTAAATCTCTGTTCATCAAATGCCTTTGTGAACAGATTAGCATATTATTCATTTGTGTTAACTTTGATTAGTTTGATCAGTCCCTTTTCAAAATTATCCCTAATCAGATGATACCTGATGTTGATGTGTTTGGTCCTTGAGTGCTGCACAGGATTCTCTGTAATAGAGATGGCACTGTTGTTGTCTATGTGGATGGGAGTCTCCTTGAAGTTGAACCCATAGTCTAGCATCTGATTCTGAATCCAAAGCACTTGAGCACAGCAGCTTGCAGCAGCAATGTATTCAGCTTCAGCAGTTGATGCAGACACACAGGATTGCTTCTTGCATTGCCAAGAGACTATCCTTCCACCAAGGAATTGACATCCCCCAGATGTGGACTTTGCAGTCATGTTGCAGCCACCATAATCACTATCTGTATAAGCATACAGATTAAAGTCTGAATTCTTTGGATACCAAAGGCCTAGATTGGAGCACCTTTGAGGTATCTGAGAATCCTTTTGACAGTGATTAGGTGTGACATCTTGGGGTTGGCTTGATATCTTGCACATATACATGTGGCAAACATAATATCAGGCCTGCTAGCAGTAAGGTACATAAGTGACCCAATCATAGCCCTGTAGAGATGTTCATCAACACACTCCCCCTCAAGATCAGGACCAAGGGAGTGGTTTCTGGCTATGGGTGTCTTTGCAACCTTACAGTCAGTCATCTTGAATCTTGTAAGTATGTCCTGTACATACTTTGACTGACTAATGAAGATGCCATCTTCAACCTGCTTCACTTGAATTCCTAGAAAGAAACTGAGTTCCCCCATGGCACTCATTTCAAATCTATTCTTCATCAGCATCTCAAAGTCTTTGCAGAGCTTTGGATTAGTTGAACCAAAGATGATGTCATCTACATATATTTGAACTAGCAGTGTGTCATTCCCTGTTTCTTTGATGAAGAGAGTCCCATCAATAGTACCTCTTTTGTATCCATGATGACAGAGGTATGTTGATAGTGTCTCATACCACTTTCTTGGAGCTTGATGCAGTCCATATAGAGCTTTATCAAGCTTGCAGACATAATCAGGATGATCTGGGTCTGCAAAGCCAGGTGGTTGTTTGATATAAACTTCTTCATCAATCACCCCATAGAGAAAAGCACATTTCACATCAAGCTGGTAGACCTTGAAATCCTTGGATGCAGCATAAGCCAGGAATATTCTTACAGCTTCAAGTCTTGCAACTGGAGCAAAGACATCAGTGTAATCAATCCCTTCTTCTTGAGTGTATCCTTGGACAACCAGTCTAGCCTTGTTCTTGATGATAATCCTCTATCATCCTTCTTGTTCCTGAATACCCATTTGGTACCTATGACAGTCTTCCCTTGAGGAAGAGGGCATAAGTTCCACACCTTCTGTCTTCTGATTTGAAGCAGCTCATCTTGCATAGCTTCAATCCAGCTTCCATCCTTCAAAGCCTCATCAACTTTCTTCGGCTCTATCTGGGATAAGAAACAAGAATGTAGACAAACATGGCTGTCATGAGTTTGTCCTCTTGTTCTTACCCTGAGTCAACATTTCAATGATGTTTGTGGTGGGATGTGACTTGTGGATCCGAAGTTGAGGGATCACAGCAAGTTGGTTGGACAGATCTAAATTAGAGAAATTCTGATCTGGCAATGAGGTGTCTCCCACCACATCAGCACACTTATCAAGAGAAACTTGATCCAATGAGTGTGTGACATCATTCATGTTGTCTTCAATGGAGTGGTTATCAGCATCAAGAAATTCTTGATCACTGTCACCACCTCCAGTTCCTCCTGCATTAGAAGTTCCTTCTCCTGAATTCTGAGCCTCTGAGCTGGAATTTGAAGGCAATTCAGTTGAATCAGCAGTATTTGTCATGCTTGTGCTGATAGGAGCCTCAATTACAGGGTTAGTCACCACTGGAGCTGAAGTAGTCTTCTTGGTTGGTCTTCTCAGCTCAAATCTTGGATCAGGATCTTCTGTTGATCTGTTATCTGTAGATCCTGAAACATTCTCACAAGACTTGTTAAAACAGTTGGTAACTAAATCAAGATCAAACAGCCAATCCGGACCAGAACCTTTCACACAGGGTGTGTGTTCATTGAAAGTCACATTGGCTGACTCCTCAATGATTCTAGTTCTGAGATTGTATACTCTATAAGCCTTAGCTTGAGAAGAGTATCCAACAAAGTGTCCATCATCTGATTTCTCAGCAAACTTGCTATTTGATCTTTGGTATTCAAGATGGTGCAAGGACATCCAAATGTTCTGAGAAAACCAATGAATGGTCTCCTTTTGTGCCACAGTTCATAGGAGTCTTACCATGTGTCTTAACCACTAAAACTCTGTTCTGCACATAGCAGGCTATGTTGACAGCCTCTGCCCAGAAGGTGATAGGCAGTTTAGAGTCAGACAACATGGTTCTAGCAGCTTCAATAAGTGTCCTGTTTCTCCTCTCAGCAACACCATTTTGCTGAGGAGTCCTGGGAGCACTATATTGTCTTGAAATACCTTTTTCATCACAAAATGTATCAAGGATTTGGTTTTTAAATTCAGTTCCTTGATCACATCTTATGGTCTTGACCTTGTGATCAGATTGATTCTCAATTTTTAGAATGAAGTTCTTTAAGATTTCAGGGGTTTCATCCTTAGTTCTAAGGAAAACACCCAAGTGAATCTTGAAATCATCTGTGATCACTAAACAGTAAGAGGTCCTTCCTAGACTCATTACACTGGTGGGGCCAAACAGATCCATATGTAACAAGTGTAGGGGAGTAGTGATAGAGTTCATTTCCTTTGGCTTGTGAGACACTTTGTGTTGCTTCCCTTTCAGGCATGCAACACAGTGGTCATCACTTGTAAACTCTTTCTTTGGCATTCCAGTTACCAAATCATTCTTAATCAATTTATTCATGTTTTTAAAGTTTACATGGCACATTCTTTTATGCCAAAGGAAAGACTCTCACTATTTGCTTTAGACAGAAAGCAAGAAACTTCTCCAGAGGGAGATGTTTCCTGCAGATCCATCTTGTACATGTTCCTTCTCCTGGGGGCTCTGAGCAGAATATGCTCTTGAGGAATGTCAAACCCGGCTTGAGAACAATGCACTCATGCTCAGTAAAGAGCATGTGATGTTTTTGGTCACAAAATTGGGACACACTCAAAAGATTGTATCCAAGCTCTTGACAAAGTTTACCTTCTCAATGCTGAGCTTACCATTTGTAACCTTGCCCCTGCCAGTAATGTAACCTCCTGCATCTCCTCCAAAAGCAACTGGTCCTCCATCAAATCTTTCAAAGTTTTGAAGGACTCATTGCCTGTCATGTGCCTGGAGCAGCCACTATCAATGATCCACACATTTCTGTTTGCCTTGGTTGTCCTGCACAAAAAGATGATTTAGTTACATTTGGAAACCCAAGCCTCATTGGTCTTGGCTTGTTAAAATGAGTTGAAGGCAATGAAACAGTAAGTGATCCTATGTTCAGGCTCTGAGATCATTTGCTGTTGCTGATGAAGAATCTTCAGTCACACGGTCTTCCTTCATCTTCCACACCACCTTTGGAAAATTTGGCTTGACCTTCAAAGCTTCGGAAGCTTTTGCAGCTTCGAAGATTTGGAGACTGGACCTTCGGAAGATCTTGCTTTCACTGCAGCAAGCTTCAGTACTTCGGAAGCATTCCTTTCTTCGAGACCAAATTTTCTTCCGAAGGCAATTTTTCACTTGCCTTCTTATTCATTTTGGAGCTTCGAAGGAAACAATTTTCCTTCTGAAGCTTTATTTCCTTCTTCTTCCCAGAAGCCATCTCTTTGACCATGTGGATAGTACTTTTAGGATTGTAGATGCAATCCTTAGCCAGATGAGAAGTACTACCACACATGATGCAGTCCATTTGCTTCCTTCTGGGAGTCTTTTTGAGAGCAAGACTGAACTTGAACACTTTCTTTCTCCAGCTTCTTCTTCACAGATGATGCAGCAATTTTCTTAGGGAGAGAATTGCTCTTGGAGGAGGATGGTTCAGACTGTGTAGCAGTGGTACACAGCAATTCAGCCTTCTCTTTGCTGGAATGAGTTGGACTGTACTAAAACTCCTGGTACTAGAGTTTGTAGTTGATTCCTTAGCCTTTACCACTTCAAACCCTGCAGAGATGAACACTTGTTTCTGCTTGGAGTCAAAAGTGGCCTTGATCTCTTGAGCCTTCTTTGATCTTCTCTTTGCTCTTCTGATCAAGTTCTTCCTCTTTGTCTTTGTCATACCAGCCTTCTTACTCTCCTCAGGAGCATGGTGACCCTTTTTGGATTGACTCTCTTCACTCATTTCAGAGTCATTCCCACCATCTCCTCTTCATCCTCTTCATCACTGGGTCTATAGAGGGCAGCTCATCTTGACCAGTTCCACACCTTGGAGATCTTACTAATAGTAGGGTGTGTGGAGGAGCTATCTCACAAGATCCCAGTCCCTGCTTATTCTGATAACAAACTTTTGCATGCAGAGATGAGGATATTATGTTTTTGAAGGTCTCTTCTTCAAGAACACATTTTTCTGCCCTGGCTTTGCTGATCACAAGCTCAGCCTGGCATTGTTGTCAACTTAGTAACAAGATCTTTTATTTGAGTCTTGTAGTTTTTGCTCATGTTTAAGAGTTGAAATTGTTTTCTCTAGATCTTCTATTCTAAGCTTATAATCATTTTCAGCTCTCTTAAAATCAGCTTTTAAAATGTTTAAAGACTCAATATCAGATCTCATTTCTAAGTTGTAGGACCTGTATCTGTTTACTTTAGCAATACATTCAGGAGAGCAAAGATGTTCTAATACCTTGGCTTCATCATGGTCAGCCATGAGTGCTTGATTTGAGAGCAAGCTCTGCTTTGCTGAAGCTCCAGTCAAAGCCTCCTTCTTTAACAGCAACTGCAGCTTGCTGTCTTGGCTTCTCATTCTGGTGCCCTCCTTTAGTGTAGTTTGGCCTGGATGATGCTTGGCCACCTTTGACTTAGGTGCCTTGCATTCTCTGGCAAAGTGTCCCATCTGGTTACAGTTGTAACACTTTACTTTGCTTTTGTCTAGCCCAAACTTGCCACTGGCTGCATTGCTAGGAAACCTTCTCCCAGTCCTCTTGTAAAACTTCTGGGCTCTATGAGTGAGAAGAGCCATCTGCTGGACTATCTCCATTATAAATCATCTGGATGGATACAGTCCAGGTCTTCAAGAGTGAAGAGAAAGTTGCCTGAACTTTCATCAGTAGAGACAAAGGCTTGAGAGGAACTTGTCTCTTGGAAGGGACTTCCTTGGATGTAGCTCTCTCTGGTGTCTCTGGGAAGGTGATGAAAGGACCCTTTTATGAAGTTTTAGGGTAGCAGATAAGATGATGTTGTGGTTCTCTGCTATCCCTTTCACCCACATGAAGGGCTGAACTCTGGTGAGTATTGGAGTTACCAGATGAATTTTGCATGTTCATCTCCATCTGGTATCCACTGAGTATCCCATACAACTCAGTGAGAGTAAGGGTCTTGAGGTTTTCAGTCCTCTTAATACCACACAGTAGTGTGTCCATTGTTGGGAAGAGAGGACATGAACTTCCTAACAATATCCATGTTCTCAATAGTTACTCCAACATCAGCCAGGTATCCACAATCTCAACATACCTGAAGTATTGTTGAGTCATGGTTTCACCTGTCTTGAAGGTGAAGTTTTCAAACTGCTGCTTCAGGAGGTCCTTCTTGTTTTCCTTGGCTTCATTTCATACATCAGTTCAGTGCATCCCATAGCTGTTTAGCGGTCTTGCACTTCTTGAAACCTCTGTAGATGGAGTTTGGAAGAGCAGTTTGGAGGGCTGTCATGGCTTTCTGATCAATATCAATCCTTTTCCAGTCTTCATCAGAAAAGTCAGCCCTCCCTTTGGTATCATGCCACCACCAACAGCAGCTGAAGAGGTGCATGGTACATGAGGTCCATTGACAACAGACTCCCACATCCTGGAATCTTGAGACTTGATAAGCCTTCCATTCTTTGGCACCAAGTGTCAAAATCCTCAGGAGTGATCAGTGGGGACTTTGTCATAGTTCCAGTTTCCATATCAGCCTTAGAGATAGCTGCCATTTGAAGAGTTAAGTGATGTGTGAAGCTAAGAGGATTAAAGATGGTGAGATCTTACAATCAAGAGCCTGGAATGCTCTGATACCAAATGCAGGACCGGGTAAGGGTACTTAACATTTAGTTTCACACTGAGGAGAGAACTTAGATCACTTAACAATTCAAATAGGGAACTGGTAACTTAAATAGATGATACTAAGAACACAAGTAAATTAAAGAGACAAAACTAAGAACAACACAAGAACACAAGATTGGTTTTCAAGGATGTTGTATATTGATCTCAAGTTCTTTTACAAGTGTTACAAAGCATAAAGAAATTACAAGAACCTGAGACACTTTTATACTACAACCTACAACCGTCACTTACATGTAAAGACAGTTGGATTTGACTAATCTAGACAACAAGATCAATCTAAAGTCAAAAGGCAGATTTCCTTTTGACTAGTGACTATGACATGCCATAGCTCACTGACTTTCCTAATACAAAAAGTCTACAGGAACAAGTAAGGTAAGTTACAGACAAAGACCATTCCTACTTTTTAATAAAGCATGGAAGTTTCACCAACTTGTGTAAAGTAGGTGAACCACCAGAGCAGGCAGCAGAAAGTGTGTCAGCTTTATCAAAAGTTGATTCAGAGAAAGCATATTTTCTCTATCCTTTAAGAAATCATTCTTCACAGCTTCAGAAGACTTTGTCTCTGAAGCTTCGAAGATTTCATCTTTGGTTTTGGAAGATGCTGGTCCTTGGCTTCGGAAGATTTCACACTTAGAATAATTTTATGTTTGAGTGTGAAACTTCCGAAGTAACTCCTTCTGAACTATTAGCTTCAGAAGATATTACACTTAGACACATTTGAGAGTGTAAGACTTCTAAAGCTAGTTCATCTTTGTTCCTTAGTGCATGCATAGAAGACTTGGTTGTTCTGGCTTATTGGTTGCACCAGCCTATAATCTTCAGATGATCTTACAATATGGCATCATCATCATCCTCATCCCTAGTACGACATGCACCAAGAAAGGAACCTGAGGTTCCTACTGTTCTTTCTTCTTTTATAGGTCATAGTTCTCGACCCCCTGTGTTTATGCCTGATATGTATCCCCCAGGCGATCCTATGATTGACCATCACATGTCCGATCCTAAGAATTGGACATGGTACCATACTGCATTAATCAAGATGCTCGAAAAAGAGTGCGTCCCATTTTCAATCCCTACGGTTGGGAGAGATTCCGTGTTACTCCTTCCACCTTGTAACCCTCACAAGGCTATCACTGCTGTGGTGGTCACTCATGGTAGACTACGTCGAGATGTCTAGGAGAAATTTTAAAGGTGGACCAGCGAAATGAGTACGCCAGCAGGGTGTACGAGGAGATGGAAACTCATGCTCGATTTACAAAGACGTTAGGATGGGCAAACAGGAGAGATCAAGACTCTATGTGGATAAGTTCTGGAGTTGACTGCTACCCTGAATACGACACCAAACCAGCTTCACAAGCTATAGACTATACATGAACTAAAAAACCAGCTCGAGTCTCAGAAGTCCCTGATGGAGGAGCTTGAAGAAGAATCAATGGAAGCCTCGATGGAACTACCGGAGGAAGAGCCGGAGGAAGAACCAGAGGAAGAACCGGTAGAAGAACCTAAAGACGAACCGAAAGAGATGGAGAAGAAAAGTGATGGGTACGAAGTGATAGATTGATTTCCTTTATTCATCTAACTTGAACTATATAGTGTTTTTCTTACACCTATGTAGGAAGGGTTGTTTCCCACCTAACTGAAAACTTGAAATTTTGACACTGATTGGATATTTTGTGAGTTACTTACATTTTATTTATCATGAGTTATTATTTTGGTTATAAATGTTTTTGCTGATGAAATTCATTATTTTTTATTTTTTACTATACCAAAATGTGATTAATATGTTGGATGTTACTCATTATCGTATTTGTGAATGTAAAGTGAAAAATGGACAGACGTGGCAGAGGATGCGAAAGAGGTCATGGTCATGGTGCCGGTACCATGAATATGACCCCGACAGAATTAGCAGCTCTTATTAATGAGCAAGTGCAGGCAACGGTTAACACTCAAGCTGCTCAACTTTGAGGTAAACGATAACCTCGATCATCAATTACGCGAGCATTCGGTTAATCGGTTATCAATTTGTTGGGTTTTTGATCTTTCCTATTTTGATCATTTTTTAGGTTATACATCAAATGGTGAAATAATATTATTTAAAGTGAAATAAATTTAACCAATAGTATTATAGTGAGAAAAATAAACACTTCATCCAAAAGAGTCAAAAGAAGTCCGCAGATAGGTAAAGGATGATGAGCTTCTTGAAGCTATACGGATTCTCCAGAAGGAGGCTTGGTCCAATGTCTCTATCCACCATGGATGAGCACATTAGAGTGATCAAGCAGAAGATTAAAAGGGGAGAGCTTGTTGACTTGCATTCTCCACCAAGTCAAGCTCAAACTGAAGTTGAGGTAAAGATTAAACCCACTAAGACAACACAACCTGAACCTAGAGCTGCATCTCAGCCAACTTCATCTTCTAATCCATAGAAGGGTCCAAATCCCTCTCCTTCTTACCTTATGAGAGAAGAGGACCCAACTGAGAAAGACACCAAGTCATCCTGGTGCTGAAGGCCCATCTTCTTAGTTAAAGACTTCAAAGAGGAGGAAAAGGATGGCCAGGAAGAGTGATTCTAAGAAGAAGTCAAAGGCATCCACCTCTATACCTCAGGATGAGTTAGAGCATACTAAGGTAGTGCAAGAAGCGGCTGCTCAACCAACTCTAACTCAAGTAGAGCCTCTTGCAATGGAAGAACCATCCTATCCTAGACTTTTGCTACTAATCCAGACAGTGGTATGTCATTAGAGATCAAGGAGGTCAAGATGTCTATTTCTGGCAAGACATGCTTGATCTTCCTATGCATGATCTCATGACATGAGAATGTATTATGAGAGTCTGAGGGACCCTGATCAGTTGATGAAGAAAGGAATGATCTTGATCTTGATGAGGACAGTCAATATCTAAGTATACTTCTCTATTTTGGTAGCATCAGCCTAGGGGGAGTTTGTAAGGTTATACTTGAAAGGCTGATGTAACCAAGAAACCAAAGCAACCAAGGAGCTTCAAGCTTGCATGCATATTGTGCAGAGTAGAAGTTACTTCAAAAGTTTTACACTTCTCATAACAAATTATTCTAAGTGTAAAATCTTCCGAAGCCAAAGATGAAGTCTTCCGAATCTTCAAAGACAAAGTCTTCCGAAGCCAAGGAAGTGAAGACTGATTTCTTCTGAAGACAGAGAGGACATGCTCTCTTTGATCTACTTTCTCATAAAGCTAACCAACTTTTCATTGCAACTCTAAAGACTCACCAACTTGCATGAGTTGGTGAAAAGGTCCATGCTTTTGTAACTGTAGATTATGGTTTAGAGTCTGTAACTTTCTACTTTGTACCTTTTATCCTTTTTGTAATATATTAGGATGTCAGCTATGGCATGTCATAGTCACTAGTCAAAAGACAATCTGCCTTTTGACTTTACATTGATCTTATTGTCTAGATTAGTATTTCCAGCTGGCCTTCAAAGTATGGCCGGCTGTAGGATGTAGTATAAAGTATCTAAGGTTCTTGTATTTCTTTTTATGCTTTGTAACACTTGTAAAAGAACTTGAGGGCAATATATAGCATTCTTGAAAACCATACTTATCTTGTTCTTGTTCTTAGTTCTATCACATTGTTTACTTGTGTCTTAGTATCATTCATATAACCTGGTTCTCTATTTGATCTATTAAGTGTTCTAACACTCTCCTCATTGTGAGACTGATTGTATTGACCATCCTCTTAACCGCTCTGCAATGATTATTACTATAATAAGGTTATTTATATGTTTAAAATAGTTACATAATATATATATTGTTATTTTAGAAAATTACATAAACCATTTAATTTCATAAAAAGATCTTTTCTGTATAAGAACACGTATTCTAAAAACAGATGTTAAAAAATACTGATAAAAGAGTATTAATATTTTTGTATGAGAAAACGTTATTGAAAAGGTTTTAAGAAAACCTTCCTAAAAGAACTATAAAACATTTTTCGAAATCACGACAGATGCAAAATTGGTTTTTATTTCATTGAAACTTTATCCTTTTAAATTTACCTAAATAACAGTATAAAAATAAAAATACTTTTATCCCATCATATTATGAATAAGAAAACTTAACTTTCCACTAAAAAACCATTTTGGTAAATATTTTAAAAACACTCATTTTATTAAATTATTTTTCTACCAACCCTACTTTGAAAAAAAAAACTCATTCTAAAGGACACTTGTGATGGTTTCAATATAAAACTCTGAAATAGATTGCAAGTTATAGTTGACTGTTTTTCCCACCCAATAACAAGTTAACTCTATCCCTACCAAACATGTAATATAATGAGTTATAACAGGATGTATTACACTAAAATTGTGAATTGAAACGTGTTGAATTCTTGCTTTTTTCAAGCAAGCAATTACAGGTTTTCTAATTCACTCATCCTATTGCAAATGAGAAAAAACCCCATATATGCTTTCTATTCTAAAACAATTTTAGATATTTAATCAAATCAAGGGCCTCTAATAATCATTTCAGAGTTTTGATTCCCCAAATCATGATATTTGTTTTTAAATAGAAAGATGAACCATTTCATATCTTTTTTAATTTACAAGCATATCGTGGTTATTTTTCAAGTTCAACTTACCGATTCTTTTACGCCTTTATTGATTTATTTAATATCATTCACACCCCAAGTTTTAAATCACGACAGCTTTTCTGCAAAGTCTCAATTCAAACTCATATATACAAATCTCAATTCCAAAATTAGCAGTTGTCCGTACGTTAAGGATTTCAATTTTGATTTCAAGATAAACTTTAATATTTTGTTTTTTTACATTAATTTGACTTATGAAAGCATGAAACTTTGATTTAGTTTTAATAAACTGATTTATGTTTTTGGTCAACAAAAAGAGAAAATTGCATAAATGGTCCCTGTGGTTTAATCAAATTGTATGTTTAGTCCCCAAACTTTAAAGATTGCAAAGATAGTCCAAACTTTTATGTAATCATTGCATGTTTGGTCCGTGGCACGATATCATGCTCTATGTTGCATTGCCTCAAGTTACAATTAGACATGAATTTAAATTATTAATATTAGACAATGATGGTAAAATTACAAACAGAACATCAAATTTGTATACAAAGAAGTTTTTGGATGTTCTCATGTTTAATATAATTTGTTTATTACCTAATTTTATTATTTATAAGTTCATTTCATTTTATATTATACACTAATTAGACTTATAAGCATTGATAAAAAAGATACTAATATTAGATATAGATGAATTTAAAAAATTAAACATAAAAATCGATATACAAAGTATTAACAATAATTTTATGACTTACGAACCTTTTTAATCAAAAGAAACTTTTAATGATTGAACACGTGTATTACACGAGTCTTTAGTCTAGTATGTGTGTACACACACACACACACAATACGGTTTTTAGGCTACGTATTGTTTGTATTTGATCCTCCTTCTCCTATATATATATATATATATATATAGGAGAAGGAGGATCAATACAAACAATATGTAGCCTAAAAATCATGGGAACCAATATGATTACGTCACATGTCGTATGTATTAATTCTTTATCAAGGGTATAATTGTCATATATAAATCAGGTTGTTTATAAGAATTCCTAAAATCATTCTACCATTTATTTATGTACTATTTTTTAAAATGATAGTCATATATGATTAATATATTAAAGTGGTAACACTAATATGTTTAATATTAGCAAATATATTCATCAAAAAACACACAAAATATGTACGTATTTTCAAAAAGTTAGCATAATACATATGGGCAAAGTAGCACAACATATGTCCAAAATAGCATGATATAAATTATATTTTATTAGATGCTATTAATTTCATATAACCATGATTTTAAGTTTTGTCTTGTCATACTATTAATTTTTATAGGTGCTATATTTAGTTATATGTGCTATGTTTGATTTTAATTTTTTTACGTTTTATGTTTGAGTGATATGTGTTATATTCAATTAGTTATATTGTTAGTTTAATTTTTTAGTTATACATGTGTATGTTATATGTGTTATGTTTACTTTTTTTGTTATGTGTTATGTTATATGTGTTAACTTTTAGCTTTAATCAACAATTATGTTATATGTGCTATGTTTAATAAGTTATATTTATTAACTTTATAAGAATTTTAACGATATATAAGTTTGATATTATATATGTTGTATATAATAAATATGCTATTATAAGTATAACACTATCTTAGACTATAGTATCATATTGCTGTAAAAATATCACATCAGTGTAATTTAATAAGCGTTATTCTGATATTTAATAAGTGTTCTGGCCTCTAATAAGTGTTATTTTTATTTTGTTAACTCTTGTTTTAGTATTATATAGTGTTATTTTTAATATTGTTATTTCAAGAGTTTGTTTTTACTGGTTCTTCATTAGTTTTTATAAAACACGATAATTACACAGTTAAATCATGATAATAGCACACTTTAATCACGATAATAGCACATTTTAATTTGTATAATAGCATAGTTGTAAACATTTTTAACAAAAGATTATTTCTCTTGGAAAAAAATATAGCAATTATATATATATATAAATATTAAAAATGCTTGATTTTATGATATAATTATTTTAAAACAATAATAATGTATGTGAAAGTTATTTAGTTAAAAAAATTGATGAAAATAACTTTTCATAAAAAGTCAATATAAAACTTCTCTTCCATATTTTTAGGAACATGAGAAGTTAATTTCGTAATTAATATGTAAAATTGACTAAATTACCCTTAATCTCATTATAATTACTAATTGATGATGTGTAGTCAATCTTAACCCCTCATTTAATTTATCAACGCGTAGGATCTGTAATTTGGGTTTAAAAGCATTAACGTGTATGTTTGGTTAAAGAATGGAAGTTGATTTAATTATACATAATCCTAATTTATATATTTACATTAACGTAAAAACACAATAGGGAATATTTGTTAGAAAAGTTGATTTTGTGGTAACTATAATTGTACGAAGTTACAACTATAAGTACAAGTTGAATTTAATCCTTTTAACTTGTTTTAGATTTTATATTATGTACTTTGAATTGTTTTTATTTATGTCATTATCATTTTGATTTGATTGTGTGTTTGGGTTTTTGAATGTTAATTTGAGATTTACAAACAGATAAACACTTTAGAATCATTGGTGCTTTTTTGTATGTTCTTTTATAAACACCTGAATTCCGGTCCACGTCTTGACCTCACGATCCATAAACTCGATTAGTTCTTCAATGAATCATAGCTGTTCATCTACTTGTATCTCCTCGAGTGGTACCACCAAAGTCTCGTCAGATAAGCACTTCTTTAAGTTTGAGACGTGAAAAACATTATGAACTCCACTCAACGAGTCAGGTAGATTTAATCTGTGTGCCATGGGACCGATTCTTTCCAGAATCTCAAATGGTCCAACATATCTTGGATTAAGTTTGCCTCTTTTGCCGAATTGAATCCACCTTTCAACGGTGAGACTTTTGATAATACTTTGTCTCCGACCTAAAACTCCAAGGGTTTCCATCGCTTCTCGGTGTAGCTCTTTTGCTGATCTCGTGCTACACCCATGCGATTCCGTATCTGTGCTATTTTCTCAGTCGTCTCATGAACCAATTCAGGGCCAGTCAGTTGACTATCACCATCTTCCACTCAAAAAACCGTGATCTACATTTTCGTCCATACAATGCCTCAAACGGTGTTGCCTTAATGTTAGTGTGATAACTATTGTTGTAAGAAAACTCCACCAAAGGTAAGTGGACTTTCCAATTGTTCCCAAAGTCAATCACACAAGCTCGTAATATGTCTTCCAAAGTCTGAATGGTACGCTCACTTTGCCCATCGGTATGCAGATGATAGGCAGTACTCATGTCCAACCGCGTACCTAAAGATTTTTGCAACGATTGCTAGAAATGTGATGTGAAATGAGCATCACGATCCGAGATGATTGAAATCGGTACACCATGTCGAGAAACCACTTCTTTCAAGTAAATCCGGGTTAGCTTATCCAACTTATATGTTTCTGTGATTGCAAGGAAGTGAGTTGACTTAGTCAGTCGATCTACAATCACCCATATCGTGTCACAACCGCTAGGAGTTTTGGGTAACTTGGTAATAAGTCCATGGAAATCTGCTCCCACTTCCACAAGGAATCTCAGGTTGCTGCAATAACCCGGACAGTTTCTGGTACTCAATCTTCACCTTAGAGCAGGTTAAACACTTGCTCATATATATCTACATAGGCCTTCATGTTAGGCCACCAATAGTGCGCCTTTAGACCATGATACATCTTGTCAGAACCAGGATGTATAGAGTACTTAGACTTGTGTGCTTCACTCATAACAAACTCTCTTAGATTTCCATTTAAGGGTACCCAGAGCCTATCCATGAAATAACAAATCCCATCGGCTTGCACTTCAATTGCTAGTCCATCCCACGCAATGGTTTGGATTCAACGTTTCCCGCTTTCAAGGCCTCCACCTGAGCTTCGTTGATTTGTTCAGGTAATTAAGAACTGATAGTAAGTTGCAAAGATATGTTGAAGACTCTTGTGATTGGTTTAGCATTTTCCTTTCCGCTTAAGGCATCGACGACTACATTTGCCTTTCCCGGGTGGTGTTTGATAGCACAATCGTAATCATTCAGTAATTCCACCCAACGTCGCTACCTCATATTCAAATCGTTCTGCTCAAAGATACGCTGAAGTCTCTTGTGATCAGTGTAAATGGTGCATCTTGTACCATACAAGTAATGTCTCTATATCTTCAAGGCATAAATCACTACACCTAGTTCAAGATGGTTGTGTAATTCTTTTCGTGCACTTTTAGTTATCCTGAGGCATAGGCTATCATTTTATCATATTGCATCAAAACACAATCGAGTCCTTGGATAGAAGCAACACAGTAAACCACGAAGTCATCACTTCCTTCTGGTAATGCTAATATCGGTGCGCTACAAAGTTTATGCTTCAACAACTAAAAAGCTGCCTCTTGACTCTCTCCCCACTTATACATCATGCCTTAGTTAGGGTAATGAGACATTGAGCAATCTTAAAAAGTCCCTCAATGAAGCGTCGATAGCAACCTACCAATCCAAGAAATTTCCGTATCTCATTAGGAGTTTTGGGAATGACCAATTCTTTATTGTCTCAATCTTTGCAGGATCCACATGAATTCCCTTTTCGTTAACAATGTGACCCAAATTGCATTTCACGAATCCAGAAATCACACTTTGAAACTTGGTGTACAGCTGTTCCTTTCTATAATCAATGCTAAGATTAAGCATAGGTGCTCCTCATGTTCCTCCTTGGTCTTAGAATAGATCAATATGTCGTCAATAAACATAATGACAAACTGATCGAGGTAGGGTTTACACAGAAGATTCATGAGATCCATGAATACCGCTGGTGCATTGGTCAACCTGAATGGCATGACCAAGAATTCATAATGACTATAACGAGTCCTGAAAGCGGTCTTCAAGATGTCTTCCTCTCAAACTCTCAGTTGATGATAGCCTGACCTCAAATCAATCTTATAATAATAGCTTGATCCCTGAAGTTGATCAAATAGATCATCAATGCGAGAAAAAGAGTATTGATTCTTGATCGTAACTTTGTTCAATTCTTTGTAATCGATACACATTCGGAATGTACCATCCTTCTTCTTAACAAAGAGAATAGGGGCTCCCCACGATGATGAGATTGGTCGGATAAACCCTTTATCAAATAGTTCCTAAAGTTGTGCCTACAACTCCTGTAATTTGTTTGGTGATAACTGATAGGGTGCTCTCGCAATTGGAGCTGCTTCGGGAGTCAAATTGATCGAAATTCAACCTGACGATGAGGTGGTAGTCTAGGCAAATCCTTAGGAAACACCTCTCGAAAATCACAAACTACTAGAATATCCTCTATCTTCTTTTCCTCTTGCTGCTTTTCAGTCACAAGAGCTAATATGGCTAGGCGGCCTTTACGTAGCCACTTTTGCGATTTCATAAATGATTGATGCCTATCACTGCACCACTCTTCTCGCCCTTCACCAAAAAGATTTCTCCTCAAGAGAAACGAATATGAATGATCTTCTTGTGATAGATGACTTCCGCCTGCTTCTCGGACAGCCAATCCATGCCCATACCCACGTCAAAACTCCCACGCGTAACAGACATAAGATCAATATCAAATGTATGTCCATCCAGTTCTATCTTACAACCCTTAAGGATAATCGTAACGTGAATTTGCTTACCATCAGCTAGTTCTATGGTGTACTTGGATTCCCACATAGAAGCATATCACTAAACTTAGTAGAGATAAAACTTCTATGAGCGTCATTATCAAACAGAACATAGTGTAAACGACCATTAATAAGGAATTTACTAGTAACAGTATAGGTTGTTTATAGCATCACCTGAGCCCATCACAAAGCTCTTCCCTTAGCTCCACCATTATTGCCACCATTGTTGTCACCATTCCTGTTGTTGTTGTTGTTGTTCTCTCCATTACACAACACCATTACTAGTTTTCCTTAGTTGAGGGCAATTTCTCTTGTAATGCCCTTCCTTCCACATTCAAAGCAACCCTTTGGTGTTTTCCTGCGTGTGTTGTGCTTCTTCATCACTCACCACGACAATCTTTAGCTACGTGCCCTGCTTTCCCACAATGTTGGCGCCGAAAGTTATCACACTTACCGTGTGGTGATAATTGCATTGATTACACTTTGGATACTTCACAACGTATCCGCTTTGCCCTTGAGTTGATAAGGATGACCGATTGAAGTTTTGATTCTTATTGAACCTCCTTTGCTACTGCTGTTATTATTGGGGCTGATTATTTGATGACAAGTAGGAAAGATCAAAAACAAAAAGCTCTCACTTAGCTATTTCACCATTTGATGTATAACCTAAAAAATGATCAAATGATTAATATTTATTTGCTTTTAGCCATGACGTGTTTTTTCCACTACTAAGATAACTATATCTCCACTTTTTAGCAATATCTAAAATTAAAAAAAAATAAACAAATACACCAAAAAATTATTATAATTCATGATACCAGCCCACTGGTTGTTGTCTGCCTTTACAAACTGCATACCTTTGGTTAAAAGTTTAGCTCTATTTTCAGCAATTGATTCGTTCACTCTTTAACGGCTCAGAGAAATTTCTTGACTTAAATTTATACCTTACATTCAACAAAATCTGCAAAAACACACAATTCATGGCAGTATAATGACACTACAGCCTCTACTGAAAAAATACATCCAAATCTTACAAGGCATGGACAACCACTAACAGCAATAAACATAAAAAAATACATATTAAGAACATTTCATTATATGACTAATGATTAAATTCAACAGTAAATGCCAATTAACATCAAAAAATTGCAGACTAAAAACAAATTGAAACTACTAATGACTAAATTCTCATTTCTTAGCATCATTTTTCTACAACTTATCAGCATCGTCAACACCTTGCCTCTGTTCCAGCAATTGAACATTCAACACTACAAGAAAAATAAAATCTAGCCCAAAAACCCCTGGTACCATAGCATCCCCTTAAAGAACAAACCTGAGATAGCTAAAAAAAATCCAGAACAAACGAATCTCATGAGCACAATCTGCAACAGGACCTTAATAAGCAAATGACTCCCTTAAACCTGCACTAAGAAAAGAGCAAATCCATTCTAAATACGATTGCAAGAAACAATCTTCATGCAGATAGAAACTCAAAAGCAAGACCACATACTCAAGTCAGAACGATCGGAAGCAACAAATATGAAGAAAAAAACACAGGGGAAAAACTTTATAACCAAACAAAGGACAACGAATCAAGGGAAATGCACTAAAAAAATACATGTCATCTATAGGAAAAGGAAAGGGGTTTAACCAATAAGACTCGAAACCATACAATACACAGAAATAAGCAACACCTAAACTAATTGAACCAACCACAAATAGTAAACATTAGTGAGAGAAATTGGCAACAAACAGAAGTAAAGGCGGTATAGGGAATAAAAAATTAGAACAGTAAGCACACCTGCAACGCACGTGACCACTATTCATTACTACTTCCCTATTAAGTATAGATAAATGTCATAATATTTAAATAATAATATACTTCTTCACTCGTGAATTACCTTGGTGGTGTCTGAAGAACAATGTTTTATCTTGATGATGTCGTAGTGTAATCTTCAATGTAGAGAGAAATGTAGTAAATAGAGGCTCAAGTTTACAAATTTTGATAAACTAAGAAGAACCAAGATGGTATAATAATTTTTTGACCTCCCATTTAGTTCAACACCACTAAATGGGAAACAAATGATAAAAAGAGTCATTTCTAATTGACATTAGCTTAAAATCATAAGCACAAACACTGAAAATCACAGCTTTTGGGGTTCAGCTCAGATGGATCACAGCCCATATAGAGAAACATGTCAAAATAGAAAATTTTGTCTTCTTACTTTAGCTAAAGTTCTTAAAATTTAGTAATCTACTAACATGATAAAAAAATTATACTTTTATTTAAGCTAAATTAAGGAATACCACATAATGATCAGGATACTTAAATTTTTATCCTCCAAATTCTTGAGCTACCCCCTTTGCTGCAGCTAACCTTTGAAGTTTGATGGAATCTTTATCCTCTAACTCAATGCAAACTTGGAGGTTAGCATCGTAAACAACCGAAGTTGAATTATATAATATCACACCTGCACATCTAAGAGTGTATATCTAAGAGTTTAGGACTACTTGGGCTAGTAGTCCTAATAGGTGTTGGTGAAAACAATATACCTCGCCTATGTCTACGTTGGCAACATTTTTCCTCTAATAAGAGCATAAGAAAACATATTTTAATAACCACATCAATACAAAATCAACATAATCAGAAAAGAGGTGAGTAGATGAAGTAAAACCAACTTTCATATTTCAAAGCACCCTAACTTCAATACATGAAAATTGTGAAGATGTTAGTTAGGGAACATTAAAAGTACAAAATAATACATCCTAACCATCAATTTATTTTAACATTGAACATTATGTTTTTACAAATTCACCAAACTATATATCGCATAAACAAAAGTTACGGTAGGCTTTCAAAAGCTACTAACCTTACAAGTTTGAATTATGTTGGATTTCTCTTAAAGTCAGCTAGTGAATTGGCACAATTGGCTGCGATCCATTTGTAGGAACATTATTGAAAATTAATCAACATATCATAAGCTCATGATCCGTTGAAACCTATACTTTAAGTTTTTTAATGTTGAAATAAGAGCTGAAAATTGGTGGCAGGTTTGTGTACACTAAGCAAATATGTTGGAATTCACCGAATAACAGTTAAGTCAAACTCATTAACATCAGAATAATCATTGGCTACCAACTTTGAATGAAAGTTGTATTGTCTTAGGATTCTTTTTGACCCATTATCAAACTTGCTTAAACAACCATATTTACATCCTGTATATGTATTCATGAACCAAAAAAGATAAAACAATCATTTAGCAAAATACATACCTGATTTACGATCATCAAGAACCATATCATAAGTGGATATTATAGTAGACTTGAAATAAGTTAGTAATCAATTTTAAAAGATCTAAACTCATGTTAGTTTGAAAATAAAATGCATTATTTTGACCAATTAAAGCCAAACTAAAGCTCTTTTCTTAAGCTGTGGAGTAACTTGAAGTTCATATAACAAATAGTATACATGAATGAATGAAATCAAAATAATAAATCAGGCTAAAAAGGCATATAAAGTCCAAAAACGAAGCACTCGCAACATCATAGAATCATTGAAACATAATGTTCTATTACCTTTTATATCAAAAATTACGCAGCAAGCTTGTTGATTTGTTTCAACCGTCGATTCAATTGCTTTTTGTAACATTAGGTTCTCCACAACAGCAACAATTAGCAACATGCACCCATTAAATTTGAAATCCTGAAAACGTGACCTAAGGAAACTCATTCGTAAACCAATCTAAGTGACCCATCAAAATTAAAATCAACATGCATATCATAATCGTGATAAAACAGATGTAACAGGTGTTTAACAAAGTTAAGGTCTATCATTTTGTAAGCAAAAATAATCTCAATCAAAATTAAAATCAACATGCATATCATAATCAAAATCCAATCAAGAAACAAAATCAATGATGAACAGACGATTAGCAACCGGAGAAAAAACACGCAAACGATTTAAATGAAATCAAAGTTTAGCCTCATTGATGAAGATAATGAATAGGAAAAGAGTAGATGTCGATTCAGATAGAGTGTTGTGGGTTAGGAAGAAGATTGAAAGATTTAGGGAAGAAGCTAACTTGGTATTCGATCGATTGGGTCGATAGGGAGTTCTGGTGTTCGAACGATGGGGTGATTTTCATCTGGGATTTGTGTTTAGAAAGAAGAAAATGGGATTGGAGCAACCGGGTAGTATCCAACCTAAAAGATCCGCGTAAAAGTTAAAAACCGGTCAAGAATTTTTACGTGGGATTTCAAAGTAGAAGTTTGGTAGGAGGATGACACGTGGCGGATACACGGTGGTTAAAAAATAGACATGTGACTCTAAAAACTTGTTTTATTAAAATCTATAGATTATATATGTATATTAATTCATAATACAAACACTTAAATAAAATTTATCACAATATTTTTCAAAGATATAAACAAATGAAATCTAAAGCTTTACTAAAAAAGTAATGTAAATTAACAACTGCTATAGGTAACAGTTTTAATGAAAAGCTTTTACGTAAACATATAATATTTAACATATATAATTAACTATTAAAATTACACATATGTACCAATTTGGCATTAAATATTCGTAAATTAAGTAACTTCACGTACTTAATAACCTATTTACATGCGTAACATATTTTCATATATGTATATGTAAATATGACGCTTTCATGTATATAATATTTTAGTTACATGTATATTACAACAACTCCTAGATTAATTAAGATATAATGGATAACACCTAGATAATCTAAGAGTTGCCTCCATTAAGACTCGAACTCACAACCTTTGGTTGGTGTGTGCATACCACTTTAACTCCTATCTAATTATCATTACACCCAACCCCCACCTACCTAATTATCATTACACCTAATTGTTAGGTGGTATTTAGAAGTAAAATTTGATATTTCAAAAAATCATATTATAAATCTAACATCGTTGCAGATCTTTTACATAAATATCAATATTTGTACGGACCATCCAATCTTCCATTTCTAACTAATTTCTCTTTAGATATATGTAAATTTTCAAACTAGTTTATTTACATATAGATAAATGTTTACAAACGTGTAAATGTTTTATTTACATATGTAACTCTTTAAATGGATTATTTATTTACATATATTAAATTTTGATTAATGTATAAATTTACTTTTTACTAACATACAAAATTTAAAATAAAACTAAGGTGTATTTACATACACAAAACATAAACATATTCTCTCTAATAAAATGTATCAATAACAATCTCAACCGTATGTTCATAGAGAAAAAAGATATAAATACAATAATACATTCTCATAAACACAGATATTAGCAGAGAATAAACATGATACATATTTACATGTTTACTGGTTTTTTATGGATGAATTTTTTATTATTTCTAAAGTAATATCAACAACTCAAATAAAAAATGCCCAAAAAAGTTAACAAACATTGTATTAAAATGTAGAAAAACATATGGAATAACAACTTAAAGATAACAAACATGCCACGTAATCTAAATTAACTATTTACATATCTGTAATTACCTGATACATATGTAAGCATGTATACATATATGTAAGTAGTACATATATACACGCGGCAATACCCCAAAACAAAACTTAAAAAAAAGTCTCTACTGATTTCTGTCGATGGACTTGTAACCGAAGATACAAAAAATCTCCACAGCAAATTCTTTATCAACTTGATGCTTATTTGCTTGTCGAACCATTCGATCACGAGCTTTAGCTATGGAGTCCTTAAGCATATTAATTAGTCGTTGATGCTCAACCAAGGTGGAATCAATTGAAGCAGTCTTGTTGGAACGGGGCGAGTAATCATGGATTGTGGTTGCATCATGACCGTACATGGCTTTGAATGGTGTCATGTTGATGGAGGAATGGTAAGTTGTGTTATAACAAAATTCAGTCAAATACAAGTACCTTTGCCGTGTTGCTGGTTCTTGAAAAACAAATGCTTGAAGATAATAATCCAAGAATCGATTGACCACCTCCGTCTGCCCATCGGTTTGTGGGTGGTAGGCACTTGAGTGCAGCAACTTCGTTCCCAATTGCTTAAAAAGTTCCTTCCAAAACCGGCTGATAAACAGTGGGTCTCGGTCAGAAACTATTGTCTTAGGCAATACATGCAAACGATAAATTTCTCGGAGGAATGTTGAAGCCAATGATGTTGTGTATGATGAGTAAGCAAGCCGATAAAATGAGCAAGCTTCAAAAGACGGTCCACAACGACGCATATGGCTGTCTTACCCTTTGACAATGGCAATTGTACAATAAAATCAATGAAAATATGTAGCCATGGAAAATCGGGTGTTGGTAGCGGTTGAATTAATCCATGTGGCTTGTGATTGGGTACCTTAATGGCTTGACAAATTGAGCATTCTTTAACAAATTTGGTAACTTCATTGCCCAGGCCCAACCATGAAAAAACAGAACCCAATTGCTTTTTCGTTGCATTAATACCCGAATGTCCACCTAAATAAAATGCATGATATCATTAAGCAATCGTCATCTTAGAGTTGGAAGGAGTGGTTCCATAATTTTTCCATGCACGTAGACGAGACCATCGTAAATAACATGATGAGGAAAAGCCGATGGATCTTATTCATTTGTTTAAGCATGGCTTGGCCCTCATTGTTGTTCCTGAAATATGCTCGGATTTCTTCTAACCACGATGCTACAGGGTGGAAAAAGCCATACATTGCGGAATTTCGACCCAACTAAGCGTATTGGTAACAATATTCTCTTTATCCGGCTTGTAATGCACCTCAAAATCATACCTGATAAGCTTGGTTATCCATTTTTATTGCTCTGGTGTTTGAATCGTTGCGTAAGAAGGTGCTTCAAGCTGTGATGATCAGTGTAAATCCTGAATTTACGACCCAAAAGGTATTGTCGACACTTTTAACGAACTCGGTGGTGGCATACAATTCTTTGGTGTACGTTGATTGGGAATGCTTGTGAGCATAATTTCTTGCTGAAGAAACAAATCGGGCGATTGGCCTGAGATAATACGGCACCGATTGCTACCCCGGAGGCGTCGTTGTGACATCAAAAACAACGGTGAAATCGGGGAGGGTCAAGGTGATTAAAGACTCCATCTTTTGCTTAAGTAACAAAAAAGAATCTTGAGCAGCAGGGTTCCATTCAATGTTTTGTTTTTCAACAAATCTGTTAGAGGAGCCGCATCCTTTGCGTAAAAAGGGACGAACCGCCTGTAATATCCCGTGTGTCCCAGAAAGCTCTTAAGGTGGTGAATGAATGAGGTTGGGGTCAATGTTGGATGGATTCAATCTTCTTTGGTTCGGGTGCCATACCTTTTGCTGAAATTCGATGACCCAAAAAGAAATATCGGTCACTGAAAACACACACTTGGAACTGGGGGTAGCGGATATAGTTTCACGTTCACCTGGCTGGGGCTCATTCGTGAGGGTATGTGTTGTTTTGGGAGCGGTTTGGTGGCAAGGAGCGTGGTTCCTCAAAAAGTGTAGTAAATATAACAATTAGTTTACTGATGGTTGGAGCGACATGCGTTGTGTGGGGAACATGGTTGTGGGGTGGGTTGATATAGGGGATCGTAATACCATGGTGTGTATGGAAGCAACAAGAATCACGTCGCAAGAGGTGACAACAAGAGGTACCATCTTTTGTGAAACAAATCTCGGGATAGAAATTCAGCTGTAAGGCGTCCCAACGTACCTAAACATGCAATTCCAAGTATGATATATGAAAACAGAATGGAGAACTTGACGTTTTGGAGTTTGGAATTGAACCACGGGGCAATACCAGTGCATTGGATGTGTTTGTCCATTACCAACCATGACAAAAATGGTTTGTATGGGATGATGGGTAGTTTAGGCGGATGCAACATGAAGTTGTATGATGTTATGAGTACTTCCACAATCAACCAGGATGGTGACCCGGTTGCCCGACGGTAACCTGTAATGTTTGTGTTGATGATAGACCAAAAAAACGTGGTATTGGAAAGAGCAAGGAACTCTGGCGGTTTTGGGTTCGATGCGGGTAATCGGTTGATCCTCCGCACATCTTCCCGTCGTCATTATCCACTATGAGTAGGATTGTGGTGGTGAACATTTAATGACCCGGAAAAAACTTTTCTAGGCACTTGAAGCAATGACCATCTTTTTTTCGTTGTTGTAAAGCCTCTACAGAGAGCTTGGTTTTTGAAGATGGGGAATTGGTGGAATACGACATTGTCGTATTAGAGGTTGGGGTAGTGGATGTTGGTGGTGTAATGGCAATGTGTTTTGGGTGGGTATTTGGGCTTGGTGTTTTGCGCCAGTTTATCTTCCATGAGTGAGCTAAGGCACATGCTTGATGAAATGAGGTGGGTTTGAGGATTGAAATCTCAGCCTGTATGTCGGGCCTTAAGCCTGAAATAAAACATTTTTGAGGGTCTGCTGAGACAACCCATCGACATAATTGCTTATCTTCA